>CAUYPK010142687.1:0-11769 GCA_963574355.1 Loris lydekkerianus
AGTATTTTTATAGTTTCATGTCTTAAGTTTAAATCTTTAATCCAGTGAGAGTCTATCTTAGTTAATGGTGAAAGGTGTGGGTCCAGTTTCAGTCTTCTATAGGTTGCCAGCCAGTTCACCCAGCACCATTTGTTAAATAGGAAATCTTTTCCCCACTGAATGTTTTTAATTGGCTTGTCAAAGATCAGATAATGGTAAGTAGCTGAGTTCATCTCTTGGTTCTCTATTCTGTTCCAGGCATCTACTTCTCTGTTTTTGTGCCAGTACCATGCTGTTTTGATCACTATCGATTTATAGTATAATCTGAGGTCTGGTAGCGTGATTCCTCCTGCTTTGTTCTTATTTCTGAGTAATGTCTTGGCTATTCAAGGTTTTTTCTGATTCCGTATAAAATGAAGTATTATTTTTCCAAGATCTTTAAAGTATGACAGTGGAGCTTTAATAGGGATTGCATTAAAATTGTATATTGCTTTGGGTAGTATGGACATTTTAACAATGTTGATTCTTCCCAGACATGAGCATGGTATGTTTTTCCATTTGTTAATGTTTTCAGCTATTTCTTTTCCTAGAGTTTCATAGTTCTCTTTATAGAGATCTTTCACTTCTTTTGTTAGATAAACTCCCAAATATTTCATCTTCTTTGGCACTACTCTGAATGGAATAGAGTCCTTAACTGTTTTTTCAGCTTGACTGTTGTTGGTATATATAAAGGCTACCAATTTATGAATGTTGATTTTGTAACCTGAGACACCGCTGTATTCCTTGATCACTTCTAAGAGTTTTGTAGTAGAATCACTGGTGTTTTCTAGATATACAATCATATCATCTGCGAAGAGCAAAAGGTCGATCTGACCCTATGTGGATACCCTTGATCCCTTTTTCTTCTCTAATTGCAATGGCTAAAACTTCCATTATAATGTTAAAGAGCAGTGGAGACAATGGGCAGCCTTGTCTGGTTCGTGATCTGAGTGGGAATGATTTCAGTTTAACTCCATTAAATACAATATTGGCTGTGGGTTTGCTGTAGATGGCCTCTATCAGTTTAACTAATGTCCTTTCTATACCAATTTTCTTAAGCGTTCTGATCATGAAGGGATGCTGGATATTATCAAAAGCTTTTTCTGCATCAATTGAGAGAATCATATGGTCTTTGTTTTTTACTTTGTTTATGTGCTGGATTATACTTATAGATTTATGTATATTAAACCAGTCTTGAGACCCTGGAATAAAACTGACTTGGTCACGATGTATAATTTGTTTGATATGTTGCTGGATTCTATCAAACTAAAGAACTTCTTCACAGCTAAGAAAACAATCAACAAAGGGAAGAGATAGCCTATGGAATAGACAAAATATTTGCAAACCACACATCTGATAAGGGTTTAATATCCAAAAATGTATAAAGAACACAAAAAACTCAATATCCATAAAACAAACAACCTAATTTAAAAATGGGCAAAGGACCTGAATAGGCATTTTCTAAAAGAAGATACAAATGGCCAACAAGTATATGAAAAGGTGTTCAACATCCCTAATCATTGGGGAAATGCAAATTAATACCACAATGAGATATAGTCTATTATCATAATTACTATTATCCAAAAAATGGAAGATAATAAGTGTAGGAAAGGATGTAGAGAGAAGAGAACCCTTTTATACTGTTGGTGGGAATGTAAATTTGCACTACCATTATGAAAAACAATTGGAGATTCCTCAAACAATTAAAAATAAAACTATGATATGATCCAGCAATTCCACTTCTGGGTGTAGCCAAAGATAATGAAATCAGTATGTCAAAGAGGTAGCTGCACATCCATGTTCATTGCAGCATTATTCACAATAGCCAAGATATGGAATCAAACTAATATCCTATCAATGGATGAATAAAGAAAAAGTGGTGGCTTGGTGCCCGTAGCACAATGGTTACAGCACCAGCCACATACAGAGCCTGGTGGGTTCGAGCCTGGCCCAGGGAAGCTAACCAACAATGACAACTGCAACAAAAGATAGCCGGGTGTTGTGGCAGGTGCCTGTAGTCCCAGCTACTTGGGAGGCTGAGACAAGAGAATCACTTAAGCCCAAAATTTTGAGGTTGCTGTGAGCTGTGACACCACAGCACTCTACCAAGGGTGGCATAGTGAGACTCTGTTTCAGA
The DNA here is from genome assembly GCA_963574355.1 of Loris lydekkerianus. Lineage (NCBI taxonomy): Eukaryota > Metazoa > Chordata > Mammalia > Primates > Lorisidae > Loris > Loris lydekkerianus. The sequence goes on from CAUYPK010142687.1 coordinate 2,156, forward strand.
AAAAAAAAAAGAAAGAAAGAAATAATGGTATGTGTATACAATGGAATTCTATTCAGCTTTAAAAAGAAGAAAATCCTGTCATTTGTGACAACATGAATGAATCTGTAGGATATTATGCTAAGTGAAATAAGTCAAGTACAGAAAGACTAATACTGTGTGCTCTTGTTTATATGTGAAATCTAAAAACATAAAACTCATAAAAGCAAAGAGTAGAATGGTGGTTACCAGGAGCTGGGCAGTGTAGATGGGGGTAGGAAATGGGCAGAACATTGGTTAAAAGATACAACGTTTCCATTGGACAGGAAGACTAAATTCTGAAAATCTATTGTACAACATAATGACTATAATTAGTAATTATATCAAGTATATTTGAAAATTACTAAAAGAGTACATTTTAAATGTTGTATCACAAAGACGTTAATTCCATAAAGGTAATGGATATGTTAATAATTAGCTTGATTTAATCATTCCACAATATATATATCAAAATGTCACATTATACATATAAATTCATAGTTTTCCCATTTAAAAATAATTAAATAAATAATAAATTGTTTTAAAACATGATGTTCATGGCAGCATTATTAATATACTATAAAATGTACACAACTCAAATGTCTATCAGTAGATAAATGGATACACAAAATGTGGTCTATCCATAAGTGGAATATTATTTAGCCATAAAAAGCAATAAAGTACTGTTACATGCTACAACACAGATGAACTCTGAGAATTAAGCTGAGTGAAAGAAGCAAGACACAAAAAGCCATATGTTGTATCATGCCATTGAGAAGAAATGTCCAGAAAAGGGAAATCCATAGAGATAGAAAGTAGGTTAGTGATTGCACAGAGTATGCAGGTGGCAGGCAATGGGGACTAGCTGTGTATAGCTATATGGCTTCTTTTGGGGGTGATGGAAATATTCTGGAATTATGTAGTGATGATATCTGGACAACATAATGAATACACTTATCACTGAAGTATACACTTTTAAATAGTGAATCTTACGTGAAGTATATTCCAATTTCTTAAATTGCCATATTTAGAAAAAAGCAAAGAGATTTAGTAAGATAGCTTTGGGCTCTACCTAGACTAACAACATCTTATAACTCAGACACAGAAGGTACCATTGAAGGGGGCACCCATGATGAGCTATATACAAGCCAAGAATGTTAGTTTGCCAAGAAAATAGGAGCAGATACAAGACAACTCGCAACCCCAAGGAGGGCAAAGATCTCCAAGTCCTAACATGGATTCTTGTGAGTTCAAGCTGAATGTCCTGCCTTTGGGTAGGTACGCTTGTACCTATTTAATAGAACCCTCATTTTCATTTGAGCTGGTAAGAGGCAGTTAAGGCTGGGCGCAGTGGCTAACCCCTGTAATCCCAGCACTCTGGGAGGCTAAGGCAGGTGGATTGATCACGTAAGCTGAGGAGTTCAAGACCAGCCTAAACAAAAGTGAGACTCTGTCTCCACTAAAAATACAAAAAAATAAATAAATGAATAAATAAATAAATAAATAAATAAATAAATAAATAAAGTAGCCAGGCATAATCCCTGCTACTCAGAAGGCTGAGGTAAGGGGATTGCTTGAACCCAAAAATTTGAATTTGCTGTGACTTATGATGATGCCATGCCACTTTACCCAGAGTGACAGAGTGAGGCTCTGTCTCAATAACAAAAAAATAAAAAGGATGATTCTTTTGTAGTTCATAAGCATGATGATTGCATTTTCACGCGCATGCATAAGATGTGCCTCCCAAACTCTTGTTACGACGTCGGCACATTACCCGTCTGACATGAAAAAAACATTAATAATATTAATAACAAAATAAATAAAAATAATAAATATTAATAATAAAATAAATAAAAAAGAGATAGTTTCTGTTACTTGGAACCAAACAATTCCTAAGACAAACACCAGGTACATGGCAATCTAGTGAAAATACTTGTTTCCCTCCCATCCCCACCAAGAATGTCTAGATTTCATTTTCTGGGTTTCTCAAAACATCCATATGAACATTAAAAGACCCTTAAATGTCAAATATCTGATTCTACAGAAGAAAAGAAAGCTTTACCTTGGGCATCTCTGAGCCCCACACATGGCAGCAGCTTAGGGTAACATATATCTAACACACAACAGGTATAGAAGGGACAGCAAATGCTCATCTCATGTAACTCCTCAGTCAGCTCTTGAAGGACCACACCCCTCCCCTTCAGAACAGCTGCAAGTTGTCCAGAGAATTCCTCTAAAGTTTTTTCCCTCCATCCTGACGTATCCTTATTTCCCACTAAATGCCTAAATGGTTAATGCTGGGGAAGACAGTTGGCCAAATCTAGTAGAAAGGATTGGCTCTGTCCTTTTTTTTTTATAATCACCTACATAAGATCTTAGCTTTTCTCCCCAAGTAAAAAGTACTGTGATATATGATAGGAGACAAACTTGGTGAACTCCCTTCCAAATAGCATCTATAAAAATTAACTTTCATTGATTTGTCATTAAAATTCTACATCCATAACTACTTTGCATAACAATATTCTTGGTAAGGCTGATTTTGAGTCATGAGCTGGCAGGTGCATAGGTACATTTATAGAAGAGAGCACAATCTTTTTAAAGATTCTGGGGGACACCTAAACTCAGCATCACTATTTACCCTAAAGATTATAATCTCCGCATCTTCCAGAGACACAGTTCACAAAAACCAGCACTTGCAAAATTAGGATGTTGCCTGTGAGGTCTTTGGACCTTGGCCTAAAACTAATTTGAATAATTACATTTCGTTCCACCCTGAGTCAGTAGAGGTCTCTGATTAACAATCAGCATTTGCTACATGCCAGTAAAGTGTTTGCTGCTATAAATAGACAGAGTTAACAATCTAATTAACTATAGGAACTGGCAAGATGAACACTCCTTTCAGAGAGAAAGAAAGATGGCAATATTTTTAAGATCTGTGAGCACAGAGCTGTCCCTGACCCTAATCCATTAGCAGTTATTGTCAAAGGTCACTCTGCTAACCCTCATTTTTAAAAACCTCCTCCAAAATCTTCCACCTTTTCTTCCTGGGGGCAAGCATCTCAGCAATAAATATTCTATAATGATACTACAGAACCTTGAGGCCCCCCCGGGATAAGACATTACTAGATAAGCATATGTCACTGTCATTCTAACACTTCCACCCACTGGTAGTGCACAGCCCTTGGACTTGCCATCCTCAGTGACAAAGCCCTCTAAATCTAGTAGCCAGGCAGGAAAAAATTCTGCATTGCAATTTTTTCATTACAGTGTTCAACTCTCATGGAATTTTCATGATGTTTTCATCTACTAAGTTATAAGGAAATAAAATCCAGTATGGAGCAGGCCTCCTTGGACAAAGAGTATTCTATTAAGTGATTTATAATCTGAAGTTCACAGTATGGTTTCCTTCTGAGAGTGTCTGAATTTGGTCTACTACTGAATTAAAATAAACATTTTGACAGCAGTATGATTTCTGTCCTTTTTTTCATTTGTGTTTCATTTGTAGTAATCTGTCTCCCTCTCAGTACCTGAATACCAAGCCAGTTAGTCTGTGACCTCATTGCTTATCCAATGTTTGGCCTTTATAGAGTGTCTTAAGACAGGATCTTTATTGTTCATACATTTATTTATGTATTTATTTATTTATTTATTGTTGTCCTCAATAGAGTGCTGTGGCATCACAGCTCACAGCAACCTCCAGCTCTTGGGCTAGGGTGATTCTGTTGTCTCAGCCTCCCAAGTACACTACAGGCACCCACCACAACGCCTGGCTATTTTTGTTGCAGTTGCCACTGCTGTTTTAGCTGGCCAGGGCCAGGTTTGACCCCCTCACCCTTGGTATATGGGGTCAGCATCCTACCTACTGAGCCACAGGCACCACCCTATTGTTCGTACATTTTTAAAATGCATACAGCATCCCAGTGGCTAGGAGCCCAAGGTCTAGGATCCATCTCCACATTTGGCCTTAAACAATGTATTTCTCTACTTTCTTACTGCCAAGACTCTCTATGGAGTAGCTCATATCTGTTGTCTGGACTTCTACATTTAATGCTGTGTCAAATGCCACCAATGGTGTCTTAATGACAAAACTTCATTTCAATTTTCATTCTTGTAAGGCTCCCTTCCCTTGGTTCAATTAATATCTTTTTGATTTCCCTTAACCTTGGTGCTAAGGTTGCCAGATTTAGCAAATAAAACTTAAATTTAAAAGTTAAATTTGATTTCAGATATTATAAAATGTATTTTTATACTAAAAATTATTTGCCATGTACCTGAAATTAAAATTTAACTGGGTGCCTTATATTTTACATGACAATCTTACTTGGTGATAAAATACCTCTGCCTCTTTTCCTCCAGGATTTGGTCTTCCTATTATTTACTTTATACCCACCTGTCCCTCTCTGAATTTATCTTTTCTACCAGGCCCAATCACCATATTACTTCTAAATCACCTCTCTCCTTCCTCTGAACTCCCTTAACATATTCAGCAGCTTTATATGCTTCCTTGTCACATACATCTCTTCCATTGTCTTAAATTATTATTTGACTTTTTCGTGTGTTTATTATTTGTCACCTACACATGATTTTAAGTTCCTGGAAAACAGAAAGAATTTTTCTTTGTATCTCAAAGCCATGGCTTCCATAGGTGGACTGTCAACAGATGTAAGAAATTCTCAGTCTTTGTTTTCTGAGTAGCAATGATCAAAATGATCATCAAAATCATCTCTTACATTTTTATATGATGCTGCCTGGAACTCCTACTACTACATTTTCAGTCTGTTCACCCTTCCACTCTCCTGGATGCCATATCTCTTCCCCCTCCTCACTCTTAGCTGTTGACCTTGCTTCTGACATTGCTGAGAAAACAGAAGCAATCAAACAAAAACTCCATGAGCTCTCACTTGTGTGACAAACAACCTACCAGGGTCTGTACCCATATATTCTGCCTCTGCTTCCATGACAGTGAATCCTCTCTGAGCTTCTTTCTCAAACTGACCCCTCTCTTTGCGCACTGGATCTCCTCTCCCTCATTGCCTCAAGGACATTACTACAGCAATTCCCCTTTTTATCCCCTTTATAATTAATTTTCTTCTTTCTAAGAGATTATTCCCATTAGCATACACTAGTATTTCCCATTCCAGTGAGCAAATAAACCAACCCCTTCTTGACATCAAATTACCCGCCTGTTATCAAACTATTTTCCTGCCTCTTTTACAGCAGAGCTTCTCCAAAAGGTCTGTACTTTATCTCCACGTCCTCTCATACAGTTTTCTCATGAACCCATGGCCATCAGGATTTTGTCTCATCTCCACCTAAAACTGCTTTTGTCAAGATTACTTATTACTTCCAAATGGCCATACTAAATGGAAGCAACTTAGTCCTCACCTAATTCAACCAACAGTCAGCAGTATTAATTGAGTTCTGCTTTAGCATTTGCCCCTTTCTTTTCTGCATAATTTGAAACATTCTGGCATCTTCTCCCAGGTTCTGGATCACCACTCCCATTTGATTTTCCTCATGCCTCATTGGCTGTTCCTTCTCAATCTCTTCTGCCTATTGCTTTTCATTTTCCTGACCCTGAAAAGGAGAAATGTTCCAAGGCTCAAATCCAGAACCAATTATTTTTTTTTTATCTATACTCACCTCAGGTGATCTAATAGACTTAAACACTTTCTATATACTAGCAATTCTCAAGATTTTATTTCTAACCTTGACCTTTTCCCTCAATTCCAGATTTGTATGTCTACTTGGGTATCCAGCAGATAGAAGTTTGTGATAAATCTTGAGTTTAAATGCCCAAAATTAGATGGGGGCATAGACAAGATGACTGACTGAAGCCAGCTTTCTCCACAGAGGTTCCTGTCCAGAAAGAGAGTTAAAGGACAGAAATTTAGCAAGTACCCTGGCAGATTAGAGCAGCGCCAAGAAAGAAGGTTGAAGAATGTACATCAACCCTGCTGAGGCAAGCTGCAACCCCAAGGATACAAATAAAAGGTACAAAATCCATCACCAAGCAGATGGGAGTCTCCTCCCCCATGAGAACAGCTTGGAATACCCCATAAACAAACGAGCAGAGTTCAAAAGTCCTCCCATTATACTCCACAGGAGAGACCCTCAAAAACTGGACCTGCTTCCCCTTACTAGGGTGCCATGGCACTCTCCTGCCAGGCATAAAATTGTGTATAACTGTATATATTCTTTACCTGCAATTCTGAGCTCCCAGCACTCCACTCCCCTCACTCTGAGGTCTGGGGAGTGCCCCATGAGTACATATTCTTGGGTGTTTTCTCAAGAGGTGTGGACAGGGCATGGACTACTGCTGGCCAGTACTGATTCCGCAGCACAGGAGTGAAGAGAGGATGGTCAGCTGAGAGGGAACCAGGCTGCAGCAGCAGTGCCCTGAGGAGCAGAGCAGCAGCCATTTTTGGCAACAATAGGGTTCACCCCTGGACATTCTGAACTCACACCCCCTGTTGCCCTGGACAAGCAGAGGAGGCCGGGCATCTTTTCAGGTAGCAACCACTGCGGAACAGATCTGGGACTGAAAAGCATGCCCCGCGAGTAAATGGTTTCCCTGAGGCGGTACCAGTCTGGGTGGACAGGGGGACTAGAAAATGCACGCTCAGAGCCAGGGAATTCCCAGGGTGGGGCTGACCCAGAGGACTGCTTTACTGAGCCTAAGATGCACCGGGCCCTCAGGGGATTGTCAGCCTATAGACAAAGGAAGGCAGGAGGGTAGAACTGACAGCTAACCAGGCTGCGAATACAAAACTGCAGGAGCAAAGACAGGGCCTAAGGCACAGGTACTGGGAACTCAAAACAGCTTCTCTTTTGTAGGGGTATTTAGCAGGGACACAAACAAATTCCCGCAAAGTTGTTCTGTTCTGTCAGTAACATCAATCAGGGGTGGGGCTTGAACTGAGTGAACACCCCCCAGCCTCCATCAAGCACCCAAGGTTGTCAGGCCTCACCTCCCCCTGCTGGATAGAGGCAGAGAGCAGCAGCCTGACTGAGCAGATATAGATTTCCTTGTGATTCAGGCAGGTGCAAACTCCTGGAGTATCTCCTCATTGGAGGCAACTGGGTCACAGCCCTACGGGGCTATCAGTGACTGGGTGTGACAGAGGTCCAAGGTGGGGAAGGAGGCATCAACCTTCCCAGACTAATCTATTTTCTGGATAGGTCCTCCTGACCTCACAGAGCACAAGACCAAGTCATATTTGAGTTGTCAGCAGACCCTTGCGATCTAGTTGCCAGAGACCTTTTAAACGCTTCCACCTGAGACAGGTGCTGACTGAGTCAATTGATTTGGACCTTTTGAACTGAGCCAATCACCTGAGCACTATCCAAGTGGTGCCCTGGGTTGTAGGTGCCTGGTTGTAGGTTGTTGTGGTTGTAGGAAGATTTGATTTTCCTTTTCCAATTGTTGCCTGTGGGGGGCAGGATGACTTAATTGCTGGTATTTCTCCACAGCTGAGACTTCATCCCAGAATAACCATTTCACTAGGGTGAACAGAGACCAATGAAAATAAGACAGAGCCACTTAGCCCCACCACACCAAGCAGGTCCCCACTTTCTCAGGCCATAGCACTGTACGGGTCCTCAGCAAAGTGCCAGGGGAAAAGGTACAGACACCAGTCCCAGCTTTTAGGCAAAGAGCTGGTTAATCATGACTCCTAGAGCCCCAAACCCAACTTTTCTTTATCCACTCATTTAGTCAAATGGTGTAAAATAATCATGGGCAGAATCAGCAGAAAACTCTGGTAATATGAATTACCAGAGATCAAACCCCCCACACACACACAAAGAAAGATATGGCAGATGTAACTGAGATCCCATTCATAAACAGATGGCCAAGATGTCAGAAATCGAATTCAGAATTTGGATTGCACACAAGATTAATAGAATGGAGGAAAATTTGGCATTAAAAATTCAAGGAGCAATTCAAAAGTTAGAATTAGAAATTTGAGGAGCAATTCAAAAGTTGTCTCAAGAATTCAATGAATTTAAAGATAAAACCAACAAAGATTTTGACACTTTAAAGCAAGAATTTGCAGCCCTCAAAGATTTCAAAAATACAGTAGAATCCCTGAGTAACAGAGTGGAATAAGCAGAAGAAAGGATTTCTGACATTGAAGACAACGCTTTTGAACACTCTCAAACTCTCAAAGAGGAAGAGAAATGAAGAGCAAAAATGGATCATTCTCTCAGAGAGCTCTGGGATAATTCAAAGAAGGCTAATATCTGCCTCATTGGAATCCCTGAAAGTGATGAAGAGGCTTCACAAGGCACAGAGGCTCTTCTCCATGAAATTATGAAAGAGAATTTTCCAGACATGCCAAGAGATTCTGAAATTCAGATAGCAGACAGTTTCAGAATCCCAGCATGACTAAATAAGATATCCCCCAGGCACATCATAATTAACTTCACTAACGTTAATATGAAGGACAAAATTCTGAAAGCAGCCAGATGTAAGAAAACCACAACCTACAAAGGGAAGAATATTAGATTGCAGATCTCTCTGTTGAAACCTTTCAAGTTAGAATAAGGTGGTCATCGACTTTTAATCTCCTAAAACAAAATAACTTTCAACCCCAGATCCTGTATCCAGCTAAACTGAGTTTCATTTATGATGGAGAAAGTAAATACTTTAATGACATTCACATGTTGAAGAAATTTGCCATAACCAAACCAGCTCTTCAAAATATTCTCAGACTTATCCTCCATAATGACCAGCCCAATCCTCTATCACTAAAGTAAACTCACTCAGAAACCTTTGATCAAACTCCAACTTCCACAATAATGAAAGGATTAAAAATGTCCACTGGACTTTTGAAAAAATTGTTTCCCAAAATTTTACCAAGCTTATCAATATTCTCCATTAATGTGAGTGGCTTAAACTGTCCTCTAAAGAGACACAAGTTGGCTTACTGGATACAAAAACTCAGGCCAGATATTTGCTGCATACAAGAATCTCATCTTACCTTAAATGATAAATATAGAGTCAGGGTGAAAGGATGGTTGTCCATATTTCAGGCAAATAGAAATCAGAAAAAAGTAGGTGTTGCAATTCTATTTGCAGATACAATAGTTTTTAAACCAACAAAGGTAAGGAAGGATAAGAATGGTCACTTCATATTTGTTAAGGGTAATAGTCAATATGATGAGATTTCAATTATTAATATTTATGCACCCAACTAGGATGCACCTCAATTTATAAGAGAAACTCTAACAGACACGAGCAACTTGGTTTCCTCCAGCTCCATAATAGTCAGAGATTTTAACACTACTTTGGCAGTGGTGGGTAGATCCTCCAATAAGAAACTAAGCAAAGAAATTTTAGACAAATTAACCATTGAAAAATTGGATTTAACAGACATCTACAGAACATTTCATCCTAACAAAATTGAATACACATTCCTCTCATAGTCCACGAAACATGCCCCAAAATTGATCACATCTTATCTTATGTCACAAGTCTAACCTTGGCAAATTTGAAAGAATAGAAATTGGGGGAAGTTCCTGTGGCTCAAAGGGATAGGGCGCTGGCCCCATAGGCCAGAGGTGGCGGGTTCAAACCCAGCCCCGGCCAAAAACTG
>CAUYPK010142691.1:0-10004 GCA_963574355.1 Loris lydekkerianus
GACACATTTTCACCACAATGGTTAACACAGCCTTCCTGGCATTTTCCCAGTTACTGTGCCAAGACATTTACATTCCACATTCACTAACTTGGAAGAAAAAGTACCCAATGTACTCAGCCCTACTATGAAACTAATTTAGGGCCTTCATATGAAAGTTATAACCCAGTTACAACCTAAGAATAGGGGAAAGGGGGCAAGGGAGAGGAGGGAGGGGGGAGGTGGGTGGAGGGAGGGGTACTGGTGGGATTACATATGCATGTGTTTTTTAAAGACCTTATTATTAGCCATGCCTGCTGAGATTTATCAAATACTTCTTCCCTACCTTTTGACGTAGTTATATAACATTTGTTGCTTTTAATATGTGTGTGTAATTAATTATTTTGGTAGATTGCCTAATTTAACCATATTTGCATTCCTCAAATAAACTGTGGTAATCAGAGTGAATTTATTATTTTTATTTACTATGCTAAACATATCTGCTAATATTATATTAAAACATTTTGTATTTATATTCATAAGTAAAAATGGTCTACAGCTTTTTTGTTGTATTCTTTCATCACATTTTTAAAAGATTGTGTGTAGAATAAATCAGGAAGTTCTATGCAAATTGAGGATAGTTGGGAGTAACACAAAAATTAATTTTTTTGAAGGTTACATAGATCTCAGAAATTTCCTGTTTTTTCCCCTTTGCTTATTGATCTGTTCAGATTTTCTTCTGCTTTATAAGTTAATTATAATATTCTGTGTCTTGATAGAAATTTGCTCATTTTCTTTAGATTTTCAAAGTTGTTGGCCAAGTTGCATATAATTTTTATCTGCTATTCATTTCAATGTCTTAAGTGGTTACATCTTAATTATCATTCTTAATAGTGTGCATTTTAAACTTTGCTCTTTTTTAAAATTAGGCTTCTGAAGGAGAAGGTCTGTTTTATAAATCTGTTGACATTGATTTTATTTATCTATTTTTTTGGATGGGGGGGATAGGAGGTGAGACATGAGTCTATGTGGCGGGAGCAATTTTTTTCCTTTAATTTTACCTTCTATCTTTACGAATTTCGTTTTATTTAAGTTAATGTTTTTTCTCTAATTTTAAGTTAAATTCTTAGTTCATTTATTTTTCACTTTCATTTTTTAATAGAAAAATTATTGGGAGCTATATATTTTCTTCAAGGTTTAACGATAGCCACATACCACAGATTTTTCTTTTATAAAGTGTTCTTCAATTAATTTCTAAATAATTTGTAATTTTAGTTTTGATTTCCTGTTTGATCCAAGGTCTGTTCAGAACTGTCTTTATTTCCAAGTATCAAATTTAGGGGGAGTATCTTTTTTGTTAATTTCTTGTTTTATTTTAGTTAGAGAACACACCTTATAAATTTCTACCTTTTGAGCTGTATTAGCCTTTCCTTGTAGCCAAGTACATGATTAATTTTTAAAAATGTTTTATGGATATATGTGAAGAATGTGTTGATTGTATCACTCAGAGTCTTTATATCTCGGCTTATTTTTTTGTCTCCTTTATTTGTCAAACATTTCAAGAGGTATATAAACTTTTCCATTATAATTATGGCTTTTCATTAAGTTTCCTTGTATTTCTAGTCTTTCCCTTTTGAATGCATGTCTACATTATTTAGTGCATAAGGTTTATTACATAAATTCTCTGTGGAATATGTCTTTTGTCATTACAAAAATACAACCTTGTTTTGTTTAATCTCTTGGCCTTGAATTTCACTTCATCTGATTTTAATATTGCCACTCTTGCTTTACTTTTGTTTACATTTGTCTGATACAATCTTTCTGTACCTTTCTTTTCAGCTTTTGTTATTTTTTTTCCCAAAAGTATTCATTATAAATACCACATGGTTGTATTTTTTAAAAATCAAAACCAAGAGACCTTTTTATTTTTATTTTTTGAGGAAAGGATAATTTTTAACCCATCCTAACTTATTGTGGTAAATATATTTGATCTTATTCTTTCCACCAGAATTTTGTTTGTTATACTTATTTCTCCTTTTCTTGTTGTCTTATTTTTGCTAGATATATCAACTTTAAAAAATTCTTTATTTACCCCCTGTCTTTCCCCGAGTTATTTAGTTCTCTAAATATATCTCTATTTGGCTAGTGGTTGCATGTCTATTTTTAAACAATCATATTAAGCTATGTTTCACTGTAGATATATCAGCATTAAATAATAAGCATACTTCCCCCAGTCTGTCACACATTTTACAAAGATCAATGGTGACTATATGGTAAATTGATTAGGATTCAACAACGTGGGGCAAACAATTAAGCAGTAATTGTTGTAATTCAGATAAGTTTAAGTTTTCACTTGGAGTATATATACTATATATGTCTGTGTGTGTATGGGCATATATATGCACACATATACATAAATATGTATATATAGTACATACGTATCTTTTATTTCAAGTACTTTTAGTTAACACAACCACAATTAATCATCACATTATTTTCATCTTTTTAGATTTAGGTGTAAATATGATAAATAGTATTTCATGTGCCCTTCATCTTTACTTATCTTGAAAGGTTTGTTTTGATTTAATTTTAATTTATGTGGAGTAATTTCTCAAGTAATTTCCTCCAAAAAGTACATGGATATTAATTTTTCGAGTCTTTGAATGTCTAGAAATATTTTTTGCTCAGTAGACTAAGGATATCTTGAATGGGTATAAAATATTGAATCACAGTCCTCTTCACTTGGAGTATATATACATATATATACCCCATATACCTCTTAGCTGTCTGTAGACATTATTCCATTATTTTCTTGCTTTTACTGAGGAAGATTAGAATTCTGATTCTAGTCTGCTTTTTTTCCTTGGTAAACACAAAACCAAACTAAAAGAAACCTCTTCTCTGCCTGAATGCTTGTAAGATCTTTTTCTTATCTATCAGATTTGTAAGTGCAGGGAAGTTTTCTTCTATCATTTCCTTGGTTACCACTTTTATACCTGTTCCTGTTTTCCTCATTCCTGAAATTTTATTATTTGTATCTCAGGTTTTCCAGATATAGCTCTATCTCTATTTTTATTTCTATTTCTATATCTTGTGCTTTCTTTTTTTCTTAATTTTTATTAAATCATAACTATACATTTATGGGGTACAATGTTTTCAGTCATGTTTGCTCTAATATTGTGTGCTATTTCTCTAATTTATCTTCTGAAAAACTGTTTTAAGCAGTGACCATGTTTCTACAGAAGCTTTAAATTTGACAGTCATATTTTATTTTAATTTTCAGAAATTATTTTTTATATTCTGTAATTGAATCTACTACATATGCATTATGTTTAGCATTAACTTTATAGTAGTATACAATAAAGTTATTAAAATTTGAAGAAAAATTGAGTGATAGAGGGATAAATAAAAAGGGTGCTGATTATTAACACAGACTGTAGTACAAAAGTGTTTATAGAAAGCAAAGTCAATATAGGCAGAAAAAAAGTTCTATGACTTAACTTGGAAGACAATAAGGAGATAGAATTGGTATGTGTCTCCACCTAGAAACTTTAAACCACTGTCACCCTCATGCTCCTGCCGTCCTATAAAGTGAGACACAAATATTCAACATTGTCTTGGCAAATATTCTACCACTTCCTTGGCTTAAAGATGTTCTTTCTTTTTTTTCTGTCCTGCTTTTACTTGCAGCATGTACCAATGCAATAAAAAAATCAACATCTTTTTTATGATCCTGCTCTAGTCCTCAGAACTGTATGTTTGCACCTTGTCTCACTAGTTCTTGACCTTGTTCTTTATCTCAAATATTTGAACTTGGACTAGACCTCCTTCTCCTCCTTTTTCTTTTTCTTTCTCTCTTCCCGTCTCTTTTCCTGATTTGGGTAACCTGGAGAAGTATACTTCCCTTTGTGTCTTCTTGAAATCCAACCTCAGACTCTGGTTTGCTAGCTAGTATCCAAGCCAGTGCATTCCAGGCATGTGTGAAAATTCAAACAGGCTGAATGTGATGGGTCTTTAAAGATGGGTAGGATATGATAGGAATAGAAAGAGCAAAAAGATCACTGTGAGGATGAGAATGGTATGTATATGTATGGGAGGATGCTCTCAATGAAGAGCTAGATTCTTGAAATGGAAGATTTAATATAGAGGCAATGTCTAAGAAAAGCCTCTAATGGAAAAAAGGTGGGAGGTAGAGAATGAGTTGTATAGCTGGAAGGGTTACTCAGGACCAATGGTGGTGGAACAAATGACTTTTCCTAAGCTGTAGGGTGATGTTGAAGTTAGAGCAGTATACAGAAGCAATGGTCAAATAGGGAACTAAGTCCAATAAGGCAGAAAGGATATTGGATTTATTAAAACCAAGGGGTTAAGAAAGATATTGAGAGCAAGGACCAGGGAATGGAGGTCCAGGGAGATGAGAAAGAGACCAGGGAGACTGATTGCCACAGTCATGGCTTTTAGGTCCTGCTACAATGTGGTGTGTGGATATGCCCACTGAGTGAGGAAAGGAAATGGCTAGATTGTTCTGTGTCTTGGACATCAGACTAATTTAATTTTGAAACAGTGGATAATGGGAAGTTATCAATAGATTCTTGAGCAAGACAGTAATATGATGTATATGATGTTTTTGTGAACAGATATTTGGCATTTTTGAAGGGATTGAAGAAGTGCAGATCATTTAGGAGGTTCAAGTGGGAGATGCTGAGAATTGATACTTGGTTAGTGGAAGGGAATAGAAAGTAGCATATCCAGGAGACATTGTGAAGAAACATCCAATAGGATGCTTGTATGGATTAGATCAGAAGAGAGAAAGAGCCATCAAATGTGAACATGAGGTTAATTTTTAGTTTGGAGAGGCTACAATGGAGAGTGGAGAAGGTGGAAATGTCAAATTTGAAGCAATGACTAGACATTCACTTGGTGGAAAGCACTGTTTGATTTTAACCTATGAGTATGTGGCCATAGAGGGCTGCTGTTGGAGTTTTAGACATTAAGCTGCATCAACATAGAAATGGTCATTGAAATCATGATAGTAGAAGAAAGGAGAAGAATGGAGAAAGAAGGTTGTAGGGGCTGATGATTGAGCATAGGGCATATATTTGTATTTTGCAAAAAGGAAAAGGAAAAGAAGACACCGAAGAAGAAATTAAAGGAAAAATAAGAGCATGTCAGGAATGAAACATTAAGGGGTGATCAATGGATTCAATTATATTGGGGTTTGAGGGTGGTCTGCCAAGGAGGGTGATGATTTCTAAAGGCTTTGGATTTGGCTAGAACAGTGTTTTTCAAACTTGGGTGTGCACCAGAATCTTCCCTGGAGGGTTTGTTAAAACAGTTGCTGGGCTTCACCCTATAGTTTTTGATTCAATAAGGGGGGGGGCAATAATTTGCATTTCTACCAAACTCCCAGGTGATGCCAAATCTGAGAACTACCGGCCTAAAATTGCTGATCACTTTGTTGTTGTTACTAATTTCTATTCCAACACATCTGAGGCTATGACATACTTCTACTTGCAGCAATTGCTCACCATAGCAGGGATTCTCACCTGGGGCTGTGGACCAATGTATCTGGTTTTTAAAAGCACTTCCCCATCCTCAGATGATTCTGAACACTCTTCACTTGGTAATAATTGCTAAGCTGATACGTGATGTTAATAATTTTCAAAAACTAAATTAAGAAAACAATGGGACCATAGCGAAAATATAATTCTGTCTTTGATAATGCAGAGGGCAATTAGGGATCTGGCCTGCTTCATGATGCAACTGCATATGAGTATGGTCCCCTCTATTTTTTGACTCTTAGAAGAGTTTCTATCAACAATGGGGGTGGGAGGGTAAGGGAAATGGACCTTACTGTCTCTCCAGCTGAATCGCCATCCATGATTGGATAATCCTTGTAACCCTGTTGCCCACAGATACTTGCAGGTAGGCTCTCCTTGCTACCCCATAGTCCACAATGATGGTGCTGTCGATGTCCATCAAGGGAGCAAGGCAGCTATTTTCCTCTTTGGCTCCATGTCTTGCCGCCACACTTGATTTCTCTAAAGTATGCCATATGCCTTGGACCTTGATGTAGACTTAAGTTCTCAAAGATCAGATGATTGATCCAAAGCCACATGAAGTTGAGAGTGAAGACAGGCATTGTAGCCATAGCTTAGCCATCTCATTCCCTTATAAAGGCAGAAGACCTCACTGCCTTGGTCCTTGGGGGCATCAAATATACAAACTTCGTAGGTCTCCAGAAGTCCATCCTTCCCTGATTTAGACCTTTCTTTATCCCTTCCTTAAATCCTCTCCCTTTTACCCTTTCCTTCTCCCATGTCCCTGCCTCCCCCTTTTCTGGGAACATGCCCCACCCCTTCCAACAGAAATAAAGCCTTTTGAAATATGCTGAACACCAAAAAAAAAAAAAAAAAAAAAAAAAAAAAAGTTATCCCATGTCTCTGCTGCCTCCGGGTGTGTGCTGAATTTCAACAAGTTCCATCTCCTGCCCAATTTCTACTGAATTTGTTGACTGGAGGGGTGAGCTCAAGTCTTTCCTTCAGATTTAAATTTTTTAAAATGTTCACATGCTAGATGAACAAGTCAGTGGTATATAAAGAAAACTACAGACCTCTTTCTCTACCCCCATACCTAATTCCACCCACTAAATAACCAAGGTTGACAGTTCGGTGTGCATCTTTTCGCATCTTTATACTCTTAAAGTGTATATGTGTGCATGTGTCTGTTTTCACCATGGTGGGTAAAATATTCAAATGATATTATACACTATGAATTACTCAGCAACTTGCCCCTCCAAACAATATATAAACCCATTATATTTGGTTCTGAGTGTGGTGGGATTGAATAAACTCTGATGGGTAGGGAAGAAGACTTCCCATTCTATACCATGAATTTAAAAGGTCCTTCTAGACTTCCTCTCCCAATCTGGTTTGTGAGAGAGATTCACATTTCTCCTTTTTTTTTTTTTTTTTTTACATAATTAGAACTTATTTCTTGTTGTAAAAAGAGTTCACCTGACCTCTCCTCTCTGGCTGCCTAATGGGAACATTATTGTTACAATCTATCACCTTGACAGCTGCTTCCCCCCATTCCTGGCTGCCCTGAGGCTGGACTTTATATGTTGGCAGTGACGCTTGTTGTTCCTTACCATAAACAGTGTGCCCTGCCAATGCTCAGCTATCTTAGACAGACTTAGGATGCCCAGTTTCCGCAACTGGACCCAATCTCCGGTCCTTGACTCCTGGCACCGCACCTGTGTATCAAGTGCTTTTTTTGTCTTGCTAGGTTATTCTGGGCCATCTTATCCTTCTGGGCTCAATTGCATATCTGTTAAGCCTGTTTCCTTCTTCATCCTACCCCCACCCCAAAGTTGAGGTCAGTGGACAGCTGGGGCTCCTGCATAAATATCAATAAAAGGGGAATGAAGGCCATGTGCCCCAGTGACATTTGTGGGCATTGCCAGGAAAAGCATGCTGACTTTACTGCCTCTTTTACTCAGGACGCAACATCCTTATGTTTAATAAAGTTAGGTAATAGCGAGGTCTATTTTCCACTGACCCAGGTTGGAGTACTCTTATGTTTTGGGTCCAATCTTCCCTCACACAGTACAAATAAACACAGGTATGGATTCTTACTATCTCTCCCCATGGATCTTATGGTGGTCCTGGCAAGCAGGCCTCTCATGGAGGAGTTGTACAGTATTAGACTGATGATTCGTAGATTGATAGCACACTCTCTTGACTATCTTTTCTAGTTTTGGGGCCTAGCATTTAGGCTTCACTTTCTTCTCTACCCTCTTTGGACTGTGGCCCCTGCCAACTTTAACTTCCCAAACCAAAACATACACACACACTCTCTCTCTCTTTCTCTCGCTCCCTCAATCCCTGATAGTTCAGGTCTAGAAGCTTCCCTAATGAGTTCATTGGCTTATTCAAATAAGAGCTTAAATCGTAGAAAATCTGGGATTTTCCACTTGTACCCTGCAGGGTGTAAAACCTGATTATAATTATCTGAGTCCAGAACCTAACTCCATGTTTAACACAAACACAAAGTAGCTTGTATGAGGTTTTAATATATTCCTAATTTTGCAGGAATGCAACTACCACATTAAATGAGAGAAAATTGTGTTTTGTTTTCTTTGAAATTTTACCAAGAACTATTTGCAATTTCAGAAAAACACAATACTGATCAGTCATGGAGGTGAGTTGATAATACCACTAATCTTTATTAATCTGCATTTGCGGATGCTGCATGCATGGTTCCTTTGACATACTGGTATAAACAGTTGAATATCTCAGTATTTCTTTTTCTTTCTTTTCTTTTTTTTTTTTTTTTAAGTCGCATCTCACTCTTTTATCTAGGCCCTTCCAATGCTCAGCTGTAATATATTGACTTAGGATGCCCAGTTTCTGCAACTGGACCCAGTGGCATAATTATGGCCCATTGCGACCTCAAACTCAGAGGGTCAAATGATCCTCCCACTACAGGCACTAGAATAGCTGGGACTACATATGTGTACCACCACTCCCAGCTAATTATTTAATTATTATTATTATTATTTTTTGTAGAGACAGAATCTCCATATGTTGGTCGGGCTGGTGTTGAACTCTTGACCTCAGACAATCCTCCTGCCTGAGCCTCTCAAAGTGCTAGGATTACAGGTGTGAGTGCCCACACCTGGTCACATTAGTGTAATCATAACAATATATGTTCTATATTTTAAAACTATTTTATTATTCTCATTTTTAATTTTTCTTTATTTTTAACAATATATTATTTGAGGCTCGGTGCCTGTAGCTCAGTGGTTAAAGCACCAGCCACATACACCTGGGCTGGCGGGTTCAAACCTGGCCTGGGCCTGCTAAACAACAATGACAACTACAACAACATCAATAAAATAGCGGGGCGTTGTGGCGGGTGCCTGTAGTCTCAGCTACTTGGGAGGCTGAGGCAAGAGAATCGCTTAAGCCCAAGAGTTTGAGGTTGCTGTGAGCTGTGACACCACAGCATTCTGTCTCAAAAAAAAAAAAAAAAAAGTATATATATATATATATATATATATATATATATATATATAATTTGACACATAAACACACATTTATTAAAATGCATAATAATATAATACCTATGAATTTACCACTCAGCTGAAGAAATAGAACAGTATTAATGATTTGTATGTATTTGTCCCATCCTATCCTCTTCCTAAACCCAGAAGTAACCACAGTACCTTGAATTTTGTGTTTATTGTACTTTTGCTTTAAAGAATAGTTTTATTACATAAGTATGCATACCTAAAGAAAATTTAAAGTATAAAGATAATATCCTACTATGCATGGTCTTCTTCTTAGACTTTCTTTTATCCTGAACATAATGTTAATAAGATCCATCCATTCCATCCATGTTGTTTAGTGTAACTGTATTTCATTTTTACTACTGCATGATATTCCACCATGTATTGATCCATTTTCTTGTCGACAAGCATTTGTGTTGCTACCAAATATTTGCCATTACAGGCAGTACTTCTATGAATATTCCTGTTTTTGACTCTTGGCGTACATGTGCAAGAGAACAGACCAAGGAGTGAAATTCCTGGATTGTAGGGTATGCAAGTATAAGATAATGCCAAACTGTTTCCCAAAGCAGTTGTACCTATTGACAGCAAAGGCAATGGATGAGTGCCTAAGGGTCTATATCCTCTTCAACGTTTTGTTTTATCAGACATGTTGATTTTTTCCATGGGTTGATTTTTTCGTTGTAGTCTTAATTTGTGTTTCCCTGATTGCTAATAAAGTTAGGCATCTTTTCTTTTCTTTCTTTTTTTTTTTTTTTACTGTTGGGGATTCATTGAGGGTACAATAAAACAGGTCACCCTGATTGCATTTGTTAGGCAAAGTCCCTCTTGCAATTGTGTCTTGCCCCCAAAAGATGTGGCACACACCAAGGCCCCACCCCCCTCCCTCCTTCCCTCTCTCTGCTCTTCCTTTCCCCACCCCTCCATCCTTCTTTCTCTCTGTGCTCTCCCTTTC
>CAUYPK010142693.1:0-29326 GCA_963574355.1 Loris lydekkerianus
TCCCTTTCCCCCTTTCCCCTATTCTTAGGTTGTAACTGGGTTATAGCTTTCATGTGAAAGCCCTAAATTAGTTTCATAGTAAGGCTGAGTACATTGGGTACTTTTTCTTCCATTCTTGGGATACTTTACTAAGAAGGATACTATATAAAATGATTATCCTTTTTGACCATTCAACACCTAGACTTTCAAAGTTTGATGAAAATTCTTCCTTATCTTTACTAAGAAGGATATGGAAGAATTTTCATCAAACTTTGAAAGTCTAGGTGTTGAATGGTCAAAAAGGATAATCATTTTATATAGTATGCCATTCTCTTATCCTGTGGTGTTCTCTAGGCATTTTTTAAGGTTAGGTCCTGTGATGCATCTTTCCCTTTGCAGTCTTGCATTTTAGTTCTGCCACTAAGAGCATATTTCCCCATTTGCAAATTTCTGGTTTTGTACAAAATAACTTTAGCAAATGTTTCAGGCAGGGCTTCAAAACTGCTTGTGCTTTAGGGCTTTCTCTATTGATAATCCTGAGTGTGTATTAGGCACAATGGGACAGAGTCTGCCGTGTAATGAGTAGCACAAACCCCAGTCATGGTGCTGACTATCAGATGGTGACACGCAGATTAGTGAGACTGGCTGATACTAGGGAGCAGGTAAAGGCTAAATCAAATTGCCCAATAATAGAAATAAAAAATTAATAAAACATTTGCTGTTTTAATGTATCAAATTTTAGAGTGGCTTGTTCATAGTAAAAGCTACCTAACAGATCTAGTGCTTACTTATTTTCTTGTATGATGAATAATAATACATGATGATAATATGATTGTATTGCTTTTATCCCTCTCTTTTAAATTGATCTCATCTGATGCATTGATATGCATAACTAAATATTAATTGATTATTATTAAAGAATACATGAGACATATTGGATGCGGTTTATAAATAAGTTTCATGTTAGACAGTGTATTTCTATAATATGAGATTTTTCAACTTTTTCAGTTTTCTTTTCACAACATGGCATCTTGGCATACTTAACGCTTTTTCACATAGATAATGGTGTGAAAAATTTCTATTTCTGCTTTGTTATTTACACATCATTTGGTTTCAGAAGTCAAAGTCCATTATACCAAAGTGAAAAATTAAAAGAAAAATTAGATCGGAAATAAATTTGTTATTCCTAACTAGAGAAATGGAAAAATGACATGGATTCGGAATGCTTGACACATCAGTCATTCAAAGTTTTCCCAGGACTGTGTGGCTTCTGGGATTTCAGTAGATAGAGCTCTGTGAACCATGTTTGCAACACTTTCCACCAAGAAATAGTGTTCAACTCATTTGCTGTCAGTAAACTCCAAGGTACATGATATATTTGATGGTGTTCATTGAATATTCCAGTCAATAAGTTTCTAAGCTGAATTAATATGGGCCATACAGATGACATGTACAATTCTATTATTGTCATGGAAGACTAACACCTTTTCCCCAAAGACTTTCCTCCAAATTATACACATTGAGTAAAGACTATTGTTGATTATGCCAAACTTCCAATCACTTATTTCTATAAATAGAAATAGAAGTGATTTCTTTAAGGTGAAAAAATATAGAAATGTGATAGATTGGCTAGATTTCAATTATAAAATCTACTTTTTGGTAAGATACATTTATATTTCTATCACATGAATCCTCTTAATTGATTTCATTTATAATCTTTTATGCATTTATAATCTCTAATTCATCCTGCAGCATTTAATTTTAAATGAAGTATAAAAATTATTTAGTGTTTATAAGCTATAAATATATATAATATGTATAACAGAAAATGAAATTTATTGATAAGTCAATAAATAAATTTGTTCTGAATCTATAAAAGTTTCAAAGGATATGACATGTGTAGACTGATGAATACCTGTGCAAATTTTAAAAAGTAAGACTGTGTAGTAAGCTAACAGGATCAAGAAATGTCAGATTTTAAATTATAACCATGGACAAATACTATAAAAATATGACTTGAACTATTTCATCAGAAGATATTGTTTCTCCTTCTCTATATAACACTTTGGAATAGAGTGTAAATGGAACTTCAGCTAGGAGACTTAAATTGAGTAGGATTTGGCTGAGAAATAGAACATGATTAATGGGATACCGGAAGACTCGAGCATTAATGACCAGAACTTCAAAGGGAAAGGTGAAAACCACAACATTTGTGAACAAAAATGTATCACTTACAGCCAAAAAAATATGGATGGTAGAGTTGCAACCACTTTATTGTATTTAATATTCAAATATAACTTCATAAAGATTCAATGTTTAAATCCTATCTGTTGGAGTTCAAATCCAGCCATGTGCTCCATTTCTAATTACAGTCCCATAATTCTGTTATTTGAAATAATTTATTAAACAAATGTTAACACAACTAAAGGAATGCTTTGTGGACATAGAGGCATGAGTGATATCCCCCTTTAGACTTTCCAATTTAATTTTGCCTCTGAAAACTTGATCAATGTTTCTTTTACTTAATGTTACATTTTAAGCTCAAGTGCCCATCGACCCATGAATGGATTAATAAATTGTGGTGTATGTATACCATGGAATACTATGCAGCATTTAAAGAAAATAGAGACTTTACCTCTTTTATGTTTACATGGATGGAGCTGGAAAATATTCTTCTTAGTAAAGTATCTCAGGAAAGGAAAAAAAGTGTCCAATATACTCAGTACTACTGTGAAAACAATTTATAATCACCCACACTTACATATGAAAAATGAAACACAACTATAGCCTAGAATAAAAAAGGGAAGGGGAGGGAGACGGGATGGGGGTGGGTTGATAAAGGGAGGGTTAGTAGGGGGACCACACCTATGGAGCATATTGCAAGTACAAATTGTATATATCAGGTGTAGTACACAAAAGTCTTAATGCTGTAATTGGGTAAATGAGGTGAAAGCTATGTTGATTAGTAGGACATAAGCACTCCAATTTGTACAAATAATCAACACATCAAATCCCATAATGGCATAAATGTATTTATGATCTATGTACAAATGACTTAATAAAAATAAATAAATAAATAAATAAATAAATAAATAAATAAAAATTTGAAGTGTCTAGTTGTTAACACTACTTCATATAGTTATGAAAACAACTCACAAAACACAAAACACTGATTCTTTTCTTTTTTTTTTCAGTTTTTGGCCAGGGCTGGGTTTGAACCGGCCACCTCCAGCATATGGAGCCAGCACCCTACTCCTTTGAGCCACAGGCGCCACCCCTCACAAAACACTGTTTTAATTTCTGAAATTTTCAAACTATGATCTGATCAACATGAGTATATGTCATGGTGGATGACCAGTATCCTCGCAAGGATTTTTATTCCCAATTCTACAGATGACAAAATCAGTATCGTGGTTTCTCAAGGCACTTACCATGCAGAGTGACTGAGGTTGCAATCCACACTGTTTAATCAGTTCATTTCTTTTTCTAAAGTGTTTTTAAGGAATAAGATTTATCTGTTATTACCTTCAAACTTCCCATTTTAATGGACAACTGAATTTTAACGTTGAAATATGTGTTAGTATATTAACAAATGAAGAAGCAATACCAACGTTATTCTGCTGTGATTTTTGGTGTGATGCTTCAAATGTGCTCCAGAGATAATGAGTTTTCCAATCATAAAGAAACTTCTACACAATGTGGCTTGGACTGCAGTAGGTAGGCAAGAATACATCATGAAACAAAACATGACAAAAGAAGTTGTGGGGCCTCACTAATACACAATTCAGACTAACAATTGCCTGTTAAAAAAACACACAGGAGCCTCATAAGAAAATAAGTATAATTAATTGATTTAGAAAAGTTCAAAATCAGTTTTAAAATCTAGAAAACATTAATATTTAAATAATGAATTTTTTTATATTTAATGGCTATGATGCCCTACAAATATGTAATAGCAAACTTATGCTATACAGTAATGGTAAAGAGCACCTAGGAGTAAAGAAACTCCAGGAAAACATGTACATCTTTTGGTTTGTACAGAGTGGTATTTAATAGCTTTTTCATAGCTAACTGGTAGATATATTTCACTTTTGGCCTTCTATGCCACCAAAATTCTATGATGTTCATATTTTCTATGGGAACTCATATAGCCATCACTAGAATAATAATGTATAATATACTCAATTTGCATTAATTAATTTTTAACCAAACGAACCTCAAGCCAATATTAAAAAACCATTTTGACTTCTAAGACTAGATTAAACTCAAAGATATTAAAAACTATGATGCTGAAGCTGAGAGATAGAAAAATTCTATAGTCTTTCCTGGGACTTATCAAACTCTTAAGAAGTTATTGCTTTATTATTGCCTTGGTAGTTTTTAATTAAGTCAAATAATGAATTAACCAGCATATCCCAATTTTTAAAAACCTGCATGAATGCATTATGTTGTATAAAACAAGTATAAGAGACCGTGCTTCCTTTGGGAATTTTCATGTAAATGTTAATTTATTTTAATATCAAGAATTATTTAATATTACCATCAAGAGAATGACAGCCAGCCTTCCGTATCTCTGTTGTTCTTTTGTGAATTCAATCAACTGTGGATTAAAAATAGTTGGAGGAAAGGGGATGACTGTATTTGTAGTGCATATATACATACTTTTTTCTTGACATCATTTTCTAAGCAGTAGAGTCTAATAGCAATTTACTTGTATTAGATGTTAGAAGTTATCTGGAAATGATTTAAAGTATGTGAGAGAATGTGCATAGGTTGTATGCAAATATTGTACATGTTTATTTAAAAGAGACTTGAACATTTATAGATTTTGGTAACTGAAAAGAGACCTAGAACCTGACACCAGGGGATAGTTACGTTATATTTAGATTTGAGGTATCTTTTTTTTAATCCATTCAAATTATTATATCAGTCATGTTACTTATTTTTCTTGTAAACACAGAATGGGTGTGGAAACTATTGACAGGTAGTTATAACTATCATCCAAAGAATATTTTGTTTTACCAGTAAAAACTTCGAATAGCCAAGACATTACTCAGAAATAAAAAAAAAACAAAAACAGGAGGAATCACACTACCAGACCTTAGACTATACTATAAATTGATAGTGATCAAAACAGCATGGTACTGGAACAAAAACAGAGAAGTAAATGTATGGAACAGAATAGAGAACCAGGAGATGAACCCAGCTACTTACCATTATTTGATCTTTGACAAGCCAATTGAAAACACTCAGTGGGGAAAAGATTCCCTATTTAAATGGTGCTGGGTGAACTGGCTAGTGACCTGTACAAGACTGAAACTGGACCCACACTTCTCATTATTAACCAAGATAGACTCTCACTAGATTAAAGATTTAAACTTAAGACATGAATCTATAAAAATACTAGAAGAAGTGCCAGGAAAAATTTTGAAGAAATCGGCCTGGGTGAATATTTTATGAGGAGGACCCCCTGGGCAATTAAAGCAGCATCAAAAATACACTACTGGGACCTGATCAAACTAAAAATCTTCTGCACAACCAAGAACATAGTAAGTAAAGCAAGCAGATGAACCTCAGAATGGGAGAAGATATTTGCAGGTTATGTCTCTGACAAAGGTTTAATAACCAGAATCCACAGAAAACTCAAAGGTATTAGCAAGAAAAGAACAAGTGATCCCATCTCAGGCTGGGCAAGGGACTTGAAGAAAAACTTATCTGAAGAAGACAGGTGCACGGCCTACAGACACATGAAAAAATGCTTAATCATCAGAGAAATGCAAATCAAAAGTACTTTGAGATATCATCTAACTTCAGTAAGATTAGCCCACATCAAAAAATCCCAAAACCAGATATGTTGGCATGGATATGGAGAAAAAGGAATACTTCTACACTGCTGGTGGGAATGCAAAGTTATACGGTCCTTTTGGAAAGATGTTTGGAGAATACTTTGAAATCTAAAAATAGACCTGCCATTCAATCCTACAATTCCTCTAGTAGGTATATATCCAGAAGATCAAAAATCACAGTATAACAAAGATATTTGTACCAGAATGTTTATTGCAGTCCAATTCATAATTGCTAAGTTGTGGAAGAAGCCCAAGTGCCCATTGACCCACGAATGGATCAATAAATTGTGGTATATGTACACTATGGAATTTTATGCAGCTTTAAAGAAAGATGGAGACTTTACCTCTTTCATGTTTACATGGAAGGAGCTGGATATTTTGCTTCTTCTTAGCAAAGTATCTCAAGAATGGAAGTAAGAGTATCCAATGTATTCAGTCTTACTATGAAACCAATTTATAGCTTTCTTATGAAAGCTATAACCCAATTATAATTCAAAAATATAGGGAAAGGGGAAAGGAAGGGGAGGGGAAGGAGAAGGATGGGGGCAGGAGAGTAATTGGTGGGACCACACCTACAGTGTATCTTACAAGGGTACATGTGAAATTTACTGGGTGTAGAATATAAATGTCTTAACACAATAATTAAGAAAATGTCATGAAGGCTATGTTAACCAGTTTGATGAAAACATTTCAAATTGTATATGAAACCATCACATTATACCCCATGATTGCATTAACATACACAGCTATGATTTAATAAAAAAATAATAATACTGAAAAAGACATGAGAATGGTAAAAACTTACCACTTAGACTCCCAAAAGTTATTTCCAAGATTCATATGAAGTGTCCAATTGTTATAAAATAATTTCTTTAACGCTTTTACTTTTTAAAATAATCTAGATAAATTCAGTCCACTAAAATTTCATTTGAGCCTATTTCATTTCTTATAATTTGGTTACATTAGCAGAAGGATTTTGTTTGGGTTTGGAGGTTATGCTTGAGTAAGATTCAAGTTAATCATTCAGGTACTTAAATGTTCTTAACTCGAGGATTTCTCCTGACAGTTATTTCAAGAACAGCTTTATATTCTTCATCTATTCCACAAGAAATAAATGTGAGGAAATTTTGTTCCTCTCATATTTTTCTACTTTGTCTCCCAAATGCATTCTTTGGGGGGCAATTTTTATGTATGAAAGGCCTGTATGTTACATAGATTTAAGCACCTATATTTCTCAGCTAAAGGTCAAAGCGTGTTAGTCACCATTACATAATTGTTCTCAGCCTTTATTAACAGACACCATATTAAACTGATGGAAAGCCTTGCTTAATAGGGCTTTGCTAAAATAACTCAGGGAGGTTATTAGGATGAAAGAGCAGGGAAGTCAGAAATGTGCCTGAGGGAGGATATGCCTTGATGATATCTGTCTTTCTGACACCAAAACCCAGGTAGCATCGACAGATCTTTGGAAAGTGGAAGTTCAGACTTACTAATAGATTTTTATTTTCAAGCATTAGAGTTTGATGGTTCAAATTATTGAAAATAAGTGAAAGCACAACCTGTTGCAAGATGGTTTTAACAAGAATATTTCATTTCTTTGAATATAATTATAAGTCTCCTGTCCAATACTTGAAATGTTTAACACCATATGGATTTATGTAGACCTCATTTTGTTGTATTAATCCCTCAAAAGCGGATATGTGAAGGAGAATAACTATATGATAGCATAAGCTGGAATTATTAACATAGCTACACACATCAACTCCTTGATTTATCTTGAGTTAGCACAGCCATGTTTGAACCATTTTGAATATTTATGAAATAAAAATAAAGCACTTAAATGTTAAGTACTTTATATGAGACAAAAGATAAGTGTGTATACATATATTTACTATTTATCAAAAGGAGATTTTGATCAAAGTAAAAAAAAGATGTATGTGTACATATGTGGGAATATAGGAGAGTGTTGCATTTGTGTATATGTGGTGAAATTGCTATATACATTAGCATTACTCAATTCAATTAAAATTATTTTCATTGTGGTTCTACAAAGATAGTATGCTAAATCTTATGAGGTTATTTCAATATGATAAAACACAGTTTCCTTAGGTTTGTTGCTTTTGTAACATACATACACAAGTAGTGTAAAAGCAGGCAGAATGGGGTGCATTATTTTAGTGACATACAATTTTGCAGAGCTACAGAGAAATGAGTTGATACTTTTGGCAGAGGAGCCATAAATTTTTACATAATTCTTCATAAAGAGAAGTAATGTTTGAGTCAAATCTTTTAAAAGTTTAAAAATCTTACTAATGGTATTGGACAGCTACATTCCTTTCTGTTACATGAACAGATTGCAGAAGATATTTGCTGGCAGACCTATGTAATTAGATGTTTGTGCAAGTCCTTTGTCAACCGCCAAGGCGGTGAGGATGTGTAATATGTACGTAACAGAGGGAAATGCACCAATCGAGAGAAAGGTGGAATAGAGGTGACATTTCAGTGAGAAAAGAACAGACGTTCAGCAATTCAAGTGCAAGTTGCTCATCATGAGGATTCTTAGGAGACATGGAAATAGTTTGAGCCAGGGGAATGGCATGGTCCTGTTTTAGTTCCCAAATAATTACTGATGCTGCAGTTATAGACTGGATTCAATGAATGGAGGTTTAAGTGAAAATTACAAGACAGTTTGGTTGTGGTTGTGGAATTCCAATGAAAAATAAAGGTTACTTAATCTGACTAAAGTGGCAAGGGGAATTATGTATATGACAGATACAGAGAATGAGATAATGAGAAATGAGAAACGTAGAACTTGGAAAGTGAGGTCTGGTCGGAGTTCTAGCAAAGGCATCATTTTGAATTATCATGTTCTAGGATGTGCTGTTATTTTATATTTTATTTGGAAAGTTCTTCCTCTCTTCAACCCTACTCATACACCTACTCTTATATTTCTAGAGTAGAAATATCATTACATATACATTAGAAAAATGTGAGAATATAAAAAGAACAAAAGAAAGTCCACAAGATTATATTCCCGGTGCTTTGGTTTATTGGGAAAGATTTTTTAATACTCTGGTCCTGCCCATTAAAATCATGTGCCCTACTGACTTTGATAAGAATTCTGTAAATGGCGGTGGAAAGTAAGATTGCTAATTATCCTGATCCCCAAAATCTCTTCTCTAATATATGTGATATCTACATCTCAGAAATTATATCACAGGTTTTCCTTTAAAGTATACTATAATGTTAATCCATCTGGAACACAGTAATTAATTTGTCCTTACCAATTAAGATTGTAAAAGCCAGTCAGTATCTGAAACTAATATTTTTTGAAAACCCATAAAAATTGGCTGTGAAGTTCATAGAAAAATATTCTTTGTCACAAAGTTGAACATGCAAGTTTTGATACGGTGTCAATGTATCAAAATAACACATTTCATGCTGTGTGATAAAATTTTCACCACTGTCAAACTCATAAAAATAATATCTTAACAGGTTTACAAGAAAGCAAAACATGCTTCATTATCGCTTTGAATGTTTCATGAGATCAAGGGAAGCGTGGTTGTTGTGGGTTTTTTGTTTTTATTTTTTTCCCCAAGGAAGACTGTTTTTACTGAGAAAAACTTGTTTAGGTTTGAAAAGGGCAATATTTCTTAGATATGTGTCATAGTTTCACTTAAAAATTAAGAATTTCTAAATTTTCTCCAAGTAAAAACCAATAATTTAATAGTTATAATAAAATTGTATTTATAAATATTCCATATTGGATTGATATTTGAAGTAAGAAGCATT
The DNA here is from genome assembly GCA_963574355.1 of Loris lydekkerianus. NCBI lineage: Eukaryota > Metazoa > Chordata > Mammalia > Primates > Lorisidae > Loris > Loris lydekkerianus. Next base: position 9,618 of record CAUYPK010142693.1, read on the forward strand.
GCACATTCTTTAAAACATAGGTGAAAAAAATGATACATAATACAACATTAATTTTAGTATCTCTGATATGTAACACAAATCCTTTGGAGTGTGATATATCTTGATTTGAATCCAAGACCTCCTCCTCTCTATGACATACTAACTTTTCTAGACCCTGTACTAATTCGTGAAGGATGTATAACAAAATTCCACAGATGGGGCAGCTCAAAGAAAAGAAATTAATTTTCTCCAATTATGGATCCCTGAAGTCCATGAACAGAGTGCTGGCAGGATTTGGTTTCTTCTGAAGCTTCTCTCCTTAGATTAAAGATGGACTCTTTCTCACTGTGTCCTCACATGGCCTTTTCTCTGTGTCTGCACATCCCTGGTGAGTCTCTCTCAGTTCTAATTTCCTTTTCCTATAAGAACAGCAATTAGATTTTATTAGGACCCACCCGAATAGCCTCACTTTTGCTCAATTACCTCTTAAAAGTCCCTAACTCCAAATACAGTCACATTTTGAGATACTGAAAATCAGGGACTCAACCAGTGAAGTGTGGGGGGCTACTTATAAATGCATAAAAGCCCTAAATTCTTCAGAATAAATAAAAGTTATCATTTAGAAATCATTTTGTTTCCAACCCAACTTGATGTAGAACAATATTAATTCAGGTATTAATGCAACTACGAGGACATTTTTCTGAGATATTATTCAGCAATTATGAATTTTTTTGTTTCCATTTGTAATGCTCATAAAATTATTACATAACAAACTCCAAATATATCTAAAGTCATTGATTGAAAGAGAATTTTTATTTATTTATTTATTTTATTATTATTAAATCATAGCTGTGTACATTAATGTGATCATGGGGCACCATACACTGGTTTTATAGACCGTTTGACACATTTTCATCAAACTGGTTAACATAGCCTTCCTGGCATTTTCTTAGTTATTGTGTTAAGACATTTACATTCTACATTTACTAAGTTTCACATGTACCCTTGTAAGATGCACCACAGGTGTAATCCCACCAATCACCCTCCTTCCGCCCACCTCCCCCCTCCCTCCCCTCCCTTTCCCCCTTTCCCCTATTCTTAGGTTATAACTGGGTATAGCTTTCATGTGAAAGCCATAAATTAGTTTAACAGTAGGGCTGAGTACATTGGATACTTTTTCCTCCAATCTTGAGATACTTTACTAAGAAGAATATGTTCTAGCTCCATCCATGTACATGAAAGAGGTAAAGTCTCCATCTTTCTTTAAGGCTGCATAATATTCCATGACATTTTTAATAACAAATAAGGACAAAATTAACAAAACAAATATTTTATGTTTACCTGGACTTATCTCCACTTGTCTTTCAGTTGATCGACAGCTAGCCATTCCTCATGTCATTGGTAATCCTAACTGGGCAAACCTCTTTAATTAGCAAGGTACGCTACCACTTTAGAGAAGGTTAATAGATATTTTGGTGTTTGTAATGAATAAAATTTTAATATCAGGCGAACTTCCTTTAAGTAACTGTCATGTTATAAACGAAAAGAAAGATACTTTCGTGGACTGTTGAAGGTAATCCATCTTAGGCTGGTTGCTCGTGGAGTGTTAAATGGTGATTCAGTAGGAATACTTATACTGAATATTAAGAGTATAATTTAAAATTATCCAGGACACACTGATGAATGGATTAACAACAACAAAAACAGTAACATCAAAGAAGGTATACTTATGTAATAAGTATTAGAAAATCTCATATTTGAAGATGATAATGATTTTTTTAGGAAATCTATAGTAGTGAGAGAAGTTGGGGGAAGGCAGCTGTACACTGTAGTTTTAAAAAATTGAAAAAAATGAAATTTTATTTTGTAGGAAATAAAGATGTACAATATATTTCAAATAATGAGTAGGATATTATTCATATTACCTCCATTATATTTTACATATAAATACATGTATACATATATAACATTTAATAAATACACACATATATTTAAATATACATATATATACAAACACAGAGAGAGAGAGAAGTAAAAAAATATATCCTGACCAAATTTTAAGACAATACTGGATTGTTTCTGGCTGTTGAATGTAATAGAGATGACGGTTTTTCTATAAATAAGTATGCAATAAAATGACAATCAAATGTAATTTTTTATTTTCCATTTGAAAATGGAGAAATCAAATAGAAAAGCAAAGCTAAGAAGTTCCGAGGAGGAGAAGGCCATTCCATCTTAGTAGAAATTGAGGGTTATGTTAAGTTCCAATACTAAGCTCATCCCAGTCTTGTTTCTGGAATGGAAAGCTGGTTTACAAAAGATATATCAAATTGAGAGCCTAGAGTATGCATAATTAAATATCTGATGAAGAAAGTAAACAAATAACTTGATGGAATAAAATATTTAATAAGCAATATTTGACAGGTGACTGTGAAAAAATTTGCCTTGCAGTGCATATACCAAATACAAAATTTATTATAAGATATCAAAGTAAAAAGTGAAAATAACTACTTGTCTAGGTTCTGGATGAAAAAAAGACTTTCATAGAAAAAAGACTTCCTTAGAAAAAAGTGCAATGGAAAGAAAAAGTGTAAGAAAACTTTTATAGTCTCATGTTCAAACCTGGTAATCTCACTCTTTAACAAATTCTATTGATTTTACTTCCAAATCATATTACTTATCTGTCAGTTTCTTTCCGTCTTTCCTGCCACCACACAAAAGGTAGACCACGGCTGGAGTAACACAGAAGTCTGCTCAAGTGTTTTCCATGTCAGAAAGCTTACCCCTTCATCTTTTAACAACAAGGCTCTAAAACATAGTATTCGCTGAATGTTATTGAACATTGACCATGGGCCAAGTACTGTTCTGTTGTGATAATGCATTAATCTTTATATTAATGGTAAAGGATGGTCCTAATTTTCAAATGAAGAAACTAAAATGTTGAATAATTTATAACTTTGGAGTTATAAATTATAATATTATAAGTTATTTATAATATTATAATTATAATATTTATGCACCAATTCAACAAAAATCACACAGCTGGGGAGTGGCAAGGCAAAATTTCACCCAAGCAATTACATCTGTAGCCTGCACTCTAAACTCTGTACTCTGTGCAGCCTTGGAATTTGGCTAGAATTGAAGAGAATAACCTTCAGCTTCCATTCACAGTCTGGAAAGCCTTAGCTGAGCTAACTGCTTGCCTCCCTCCCAGCTCATTTCCTAGGACCCCTAACCACTCATTCCCAGTACTATTTTTCTAGTTTTTCTTACCCAACACTTTTTGTTCTTGCATTCCCCTCCCCTGACACATCCTAAATTCCATAACTCCTCAGAGATTAATTACCCTGTAATCTCTTCCCATCAACACATACATACTTCTATTACAACAGTCTGTTTATTCCTCATAGCACTCATCACTACATACATTTTTTATGTGATAATTATTTGTTATGTTCCCACAATTAGAATGCAATCTCTATGAGGTCAGCTTCCTTGTCCTTTCTAAAGAGTGACACAGCAGCAATCATAATAATGATTATGACACAGAATATTTTTTTAATTAACGAAGATATCGATTAATGCCAGCGTAAACATGCAAAACTCCTGTATGCTAAAAAAGTGCCTTTTGAATTCAATACTTCCCTTTCAATTCTCCTGTAAATGTAAAACTGATAAAAAAAAAAGTCTAGTAATTAAAATGTAAATAACCTTAAAAGAAAGATGTACTTTTAACATTATTGTACAAAGAATTAAAACATTTAAATGTGAATTTTAAAATTTATTTGCGTATAAAACATCAAGACTCCAATTTTAGAAATATACAAGGGACACTGAAGATTTAGATGTTTGGAAATGCAAAAGTTAAATAAGTGTCTGAAATTAATTTCAGATTCTTTCCTTTGAGAATTTATATTATACTGGGTAAGAGGTAAGAAAGATAAAAAAAAAATAAATCTATTCCAAAATATAAAGGAATAACTCAGTAACAGGTTAGATAATAAAACCTGTTTGATAACCTGATAAGAACAATAATAAAACAAGGTATAGAATTCCATAGATATTTATTGAAACAATCGATAACATTTGTTAAACATTTATGTGGGTGTATGCATTTAACTCTTTGTAAAAATCATAAAATCCACATAGCACCTATGAAGAAATTTCTAGCATCCTAAGATTTTACATATGAAAACAGAAATAGAGTTTGAAATACTTGGCTAGAGCATAAGCTACCAAAACATGGAACCTGATTCTAAGATTGTGAATCCTACACTTTTAAAAAGTAAGTTACCACCTCAAATGTTTTTCTATGAATAATTAATGAACAAAAGAATAAATGATTGAATCTTTTCTATTTGACCAAATTCATCAGAGTATATTCAAAATTACTAAATGGTGCTCAAATTTACTTTTTTCATAAATATAAAATACAAAACATATTTTTCTGAACTAATCTTGACACCCCCCTTAGGGTCTGGGAAATCAGATTTTATCTACCAGAGTGGACACTTAGCAAATTAGATATTTATTTTAATTTATCTAATTGTCCCTTTAAATCTCTTATGAGGCTAGTTTAATGTTGTAACAGCAAAATTACCACTGAAAATATCAAATTAAGCTATTTTCTTTTTTGAAAGGTCATTTATTATGTGTAAATATAGTTGAACAGGTCAGTCACCCAGATGACTCGCGTCCTTTGGTATTTTTTCATTTTATTCATTAGTTTACTTTGTGAGCAATTCATTAAGATAAAAATAATGCAGCATTGAAGCTACCTTATGATGAGAAAAATAGCCCATTTCTAGTTTAAATTCTTTTGCCTTCTGAATAAAAAATGTCTACATTATAATAAAAGATAACAGAAAGAAAATAATAATAGTAGTTAGTAAAAAACTATATGCGGAGGAAGAGAAGCATTTTTTTCACTTTTCTGAAATAGCTAACTTTTTCTCAAATCATGACTTTTCTCCCCATCAGATCTAGAAACATGCATTTGATGAGACAAAATTTTAAGAAAACTTGGATTGCAGGTTTGGTCTTGGTGTTCTGAGTGAATAAATTATGTAGTTCACTGAGTACATTGCTAAAATAATAGAATGGAATAATTATACCTGTAAATGAAAACTGAAGAAATATAAATTGAATTATCTCTACTATATTCTTGTTTCTTTTATTTCAAATATTATGGTTCAGGTAAAGGCAATGCTGCAGAGAAATGTATTCCAACATCAAAATTCCAAAGGCAAATACGTGCATGTCAGTATACATATATATTTATATCCATATTGGCAGATGAAGTTTTACTATGTTATATTATAATTATATCATATTTATAATTAAAATTTTGGCTAGTACTACTTTTTGTAAAAACCGTTAATATAGCACATACACCTAGAAAAAAACTCACACATTATTTTCATTCTGATGGGTGGCAAAACTGTTAAGAAGCTGTTAACCATACAGAATTGTAATGTGATGGTTCTCCATGCTTAGGGGCATGAGGCTGAATTTATTAAAGGAATCAAAGATACCTATTTTCAGTTATTTTTCTATATTAACAAATAAATGCTGCTCCAGTATGTTGTTTTCCTTCTAAATGTTCAGTATTCTAAATGGAACCTAATGGCAATTACTGACCTTTGTGTCTTATTAAAAAAAATACTGCATTAAAATAATGAATTCAGATTTTTAATAAATGCTTTTATTTTCTCATTTTTCTCATGAAAAGAGTTGTTCATACTGAACTATAAATATAGATGACAAATTAGCAAGATTTTTTTTCTCTTCTACAGTCAAGCACGATTATTTATTATTCCATAATATCTTTCTTATACTACCTCTGACCCAATATTTGAGGGGGATTCATGAATATTTATTTGAGTGTAATGAGGGTCAAGTTGAAGCACGGTAATGGACCAGTACTCCTTTGTCCTCTCTCTTCTCTGTGGGAGTGGATAATTTCTTAATGTGGCACTTTACATAATATGCGAAGAAAAAGGATGCTTCCTGCCTCCCACTGGCCCTCCCCTCGAGGTGCAAAGGCAAAGTGCTGCCTTAAAAAAATCATTTCTGTCTGAAAGTTCTTTTTTTCACATCCTTATAAACATAACAGATATAATCAGAAATGCGCATGATAAAATTTTTTTTTATTATTGTTCAGAATGTGAGATTTGGGATCATTTAGCTCCTTTTTGGTAATTAACTGTGAGACCATAGATCATTCCTCATGGAGAAGTTTTTGTGAACAATTTTGTTTCATTTGTGTGGGGAATTCTGTGAGATCGCTACTCTTCAAGGAGGGAACTGGACTGATTCTGCCCAGATTCTGTTGCTAGGACATGGTTCAGCTATTCCTGATATGTCCATGCAGCTGTTTCTGAACGAGTTCATCCTATGCAGGAGGTTATCCATCAAGGACTTTGGAACAAGTTTCAAAATTTAACCTGCAGCAGACCATGAGCATACAACCTGTCCAGTACATCAATGAATAAATAAATTAAGCTGGAAATCACTCCTTCAACAATTTACTTTAAAAAAAAAATTAAGTGGGGAAAAGAGCAACTAACACAATAAAATTTCTGTCTCAATCCTTTTTTCCTTTTAATGGAGAATATTAATATTCAGAGTGGGACCAATGGAATGAGCTGGTTTCTGATTTTTATTCTTCAATAAGATTTAAAAATATGATTAACCTTAAATCTACACAGCTTACTTTATGACTTCAAAATACTCCTTTTGAATGGAAAATGTTTTCTTTTATAACTTGAAATTATATGACCTTATTAAAAAATCCAAAATTTGTATGCTTTAGTACTTCTTAAGATAGTTTCTCAAATAAAGTTCTACTAAACATTACAGTGTAAGCACATATGAACACCTTAAATTATCTATCATTCCAAACACTTGTCTTTCGAATGGACATAGATTAAAGGAATACATGTTTGATTTTAAAGGGATAAAAGAGAGGGATAGTTTTCTGTGGGGTTTTTAAGAAGCAAAATATGTAAGGTATGGTTAACTTGGTAAAAATCCTGGTATAAACTGGTAGTTATGGGGGACCAACTCTCCATTTTGCTCTCACCAATTCTGTAATGTATTAAAAGCCTGGCTTTTGTGGTCATATTTATAGGCCTTAATGGAGAAATTTTTTCCACAAAGTTAAATTTCATAGGGATGTGTTCCCTGGCCATTACTTGTCCAAATGTGTTTGTTGCCTGCAGTTTATGTTTAAACAACTGCTTCTTTCATGTCTAACTGCTTTACAAACTTTCAATACCTCAGAAAAGTATTATATGGCTATAAGAAATAAGCAGGGGACATCAGCAATAGTCCTTAAGACCTTAAAAATGTGCCCCTCCCCCTAGAAAAATAAAATCCAATTATTTTAAGTATGGAAATGTAAGTGCTCTTTTAGTTCATTGAATCCAGCTCCATTTTATTAGTTAAGTGTCTCCCAAAGAATAGCTACCTGACTTGCAGGCAGTGGTCATGCTGCATTTTTGTATGTATTTTGGTATTGTTTGAATCTAGGGCTCCCAAATTTACATGCAAAAATCACATGTTTTTATGAGACTATTAAGAGGAATTCTTAGGAATAAAGATTCATTAAATTTAAGCAAATATCTCTCTCACATCCATGGTGCTATCCTAACATGATAATTGAACAGGGACCCATTTAGCTTTATCTGTCCACTTGAGACTTCTACTTCTTTTTTTTTTTTTTTTTTTTTTTAAGAGACAGAGTCTCACTTCATTGCTCTTGGTAGAGTACGGTGCCGTCACAGCTCACAGCAACCTCCAGCTTTTGGGCTTAAGCGATTCTCTTGCCTCAGCCTCCCAAGTAGCTTGGACTACAGGTGCCTGCCACAATGCCTGGCCATTTTTTGTTGTAGTTTTTGCAGTTTGGCTGGGGCTGGGTTTGAACCCGTCACCCTCGGTATATGGGGCCTGTGCCCTATTCACTGAGACACAGGCACCGCCCTCCACTTAAGACTTCTAAGAGCTTTTGTAGGAAAGTCCCATAAGTCAACCTGTCTGGCATATTGAGATGTTTCTGGATGTGTAGTTGTAGATGCTTTTTAGGATATTGGGACTAGGGAACAGATAAAGCTGGTAATAAAAAAATTAAATACCAACCAAAGATACCACTCTGGATTGTTTACTCGAGATTTGATTTCTTGTATCAAATGTCATTAAAAAAAGAAAAAAACTCCTAGTATTTAATGTATTCTGTCCAAGACGTAGACCTTTCAATTTTTAACACTGCTAATATTTACAATTCAGAGCTAAATTAGAGAGAATTATCTCCATGAACAAGTTCTCAATACTTTAACATAAAATGATTATTTGGTATTGGATAACACCTCATATTCTTTAGGTATTGCTTTTTAATTGTGATTATTTTGTGTGATTGTCATCTCTGCAATTAAATTATAAACTCCTTCTGGAGAGCAATTAACAGTGTTAGAGTGGTGCTGTATTACATGGTAGTAGCCAAAATAATTGAAGAAAACAAGTAAGGTTTAAGTAAGAAAAAGAAATGTTATTAAAGACTTGCCCAGCAAGCTGGGCCATGTCTTAGTGACTGCAGGCACTGTGGAAAGCATAGCCTCTGGGTTTTATACACAACTTTCAGGAATATCAGCTGCTTCTTTGAGGTCTCTTAGGGTCTTAATTAAGTCTCCAAACAGTCCATCTGCAAGATCTTGAAAACAAACCACCAGCGAGGTGTTAGTAACAACCCAACAGGGTCTTAAATAGCCTCATTCCCAGAATAGTCCAGGTCAGCCTGACCCAGGCCAGTCCAGCATGTCCTAAATGCATTCACCATCCACCCTGCTCACCTCTAGCTAGCTACCTAACAACCAGTACAGATTATTTATTTTTGCTTCCCCTAAATCAATAATAATAATGTTCTAATATTAAAATGTAAGCATCTGCTAATATCTGATGAAAGAATGAATGAATAAATGTATAAATAGATTTAAATGTTATAGAAAGAAGGTTTAGAGAAGAAATGGAAGTGTGATCGCATTAGTGTGTCCTGACTGGGTATAATGTGGACCAATAGGGAATACCGTATATACTCGAGTATAAGCTGAGTTTTTTCCGGCACAAAATTTGTGCCGAGTTCGGGTTTTTCGGCACAAATTTTGTGCCGGAAAAACTTGGCTTATACTCGAGTATATACGGTAAATACAGAAGAAAAAAAATGAAGAGGCAACAGAGAGCAAGAATGAAGTAATGGAATTACAGTAAAGAGAGGATTCCAGCAATAGGGCCAAGGTCACCATAGGAGCAGCAGTAACATTTACAAGTGGTGATCGGCACAGAGAGAGGCAGGAGATAGCAGCAGAGAAGAAAAACCACTCAAAAAAACAAACAAACAGGCAGCGCCTGTAGCTCAGTGGTTATAGCACCAGCCACAAACACTGGGGTTGGAGGGTTCGAATCCACCCCCGGCCACCTAAAGCAACAATGACAACTGCAACAATAAAATGACTGTGCGTTGTGGCAGGCACCTGTAATCCCAGCTTCTTGGGAGGCTTAGACAAGGGAATCGCTTAAGCCCAAGAGTTGGAGGTTGCTGTGAGCTGTGATGCTATGACACTCTACCCAGGGAGACAGGTTGAGGCTCTGTCTCCAAAAATAAAAAAAATCTAAACCAAAAAAAGCCCCACCACCACCACCAACAAGAACAGTGGTAAGAAACAGTCCCACCCTGGGTGACACACTCAACAACAACAACAACAAAAAACTCATGTAAGGACAAACCCATTCAATATATAGTAATAGTCAAGACCTCAACGCCTTCAGAGGACAGATGAAAAATACAGGATAACAAAGTGGAAAAGTGAGGAGAGAGAAAATGAATGAATAGCTGTTAAAGAATAAAGAGCCCCACAGGCACTGTGACTTCTGAATGCAAAAATGTTGTCTTAATACATCCCAGGATCTGAATGATGGGTGGAAAACACTAGGTGGTGGAGACTGCATGACGCTGACACTGTTATTGTTCTTTCCTCTCCATTACTCCTTTCCTCTCTCCTTCCACCATTTTTCTTCCCTCCCTCCCTTTCTTTCTTCTTTATGTATTTGTTTCCTCTTTCTTTTAAAATTATTTAGAGGAAAAAAAGTGCAATTCCTAACTTACTTTAGACAAAAGCACCTTTTTCTTTTTCCCTTCACATCCCCTCGTACCTCTGCCTTTGCACATCTCATTAAAAGATATTCCATCCACTTTTAAATCATATTATTTATAACTTCATTTGAAAGAGTATTGACAATCAGGACTGTTAATAAATATTTTGTAAACCTTCCTTTCCCGAGGCATAATAACTATGTGTCATTAAAAATGAAAGATATATTCTCAAGTGCAACCTGCATGAAATTGATTTAATTTTTCTTAACTGGAAAATTAAATTAAAGGTAATTAATGCTCTCAAATGTAAAGAATCTTGAGGCAACGTAGGTATCCATCAAAATATCAGAGTACCTAACACCTAATCAAGTTTATAAAAGTGAAGTACACTTTCCTTTTGGTCCTTTTATTTGCCATTGTAAAATCATAGATTCTAAATTTTTTTTTTAATATTCTATCTCTATTTCTATCTAATATTTATAGTGTGTTGGATAAGCAAAATAATGGCTTTCCAAAATCCTTAACCTAATCTCTAAAAATTATAAATATGGCGAGACGAAATTAAGGTTTGAGATGTAATTGAAGTGGCTAATCCACTGATTTTACAATGAGACTATTCCAAGTTGTCCACCAGGGAAATCAAATAAATTTGATACAAACCCAATGTAATAAATAGTATTCTTAAAAGAAGAGGGTGGAAAAAGAGATCAAAGTGACACTATTTGGAAAGGACTTGACATAACATTGACTTTAAAGCTCAAAAGGGACCACAAGTGAAGGAATGGGGGAAGCCTCTGGAAGAGGCCAAAATCAAGGATATAGATTCTCCCTTATGGGCCTCTGGAAGGATATGACCTGGTCAATAATTTGATTTAATCAGTGAGCCCCATTTTGGATTTTCTGAAGAACTGCAATATAATAAAATGTATTATTTTAAGTTACTCCAAATGGTTATAGCTATTTGTCCCTATAGCCATGGGAACCTCATGTTATGTGTGGTTATAATCATCCTTATCCATGTTGAGACAAACAGAACATACTGATTTTAGATATGATGAGGACAATAAAATAAAAATATCTAAAGATTCTAAAGTTGAAAAATGTGATTGCTCTGATTACTATAGTTGAGTTTAACTGATATCAAATGTATTCTTATTTTAATTCTATTTTGGGTTTTTATGGGTATTTGGTTGCAATGTAAATCCAGCATGAAAGCTTCACGGTCTCAAATTACTAACCAGTTTCAGCCTATATTATTCAACTCATGCTATCAAGAAAGCAGTATCTTTCACATGAACTGGAAAAAGAAAAAAATTCACAATTTTCTGAGATGTCTTTCCAACTATTAGGGAAATCTTCTTTAAACAATCAAATATATGTAATAAGAATATATAATAAAGGAACAAAATGGTTACTTACAAGTATAATCAATCTTTCCTTTTAGTTCATAATATCTGTTTTAATAAAAATCATGGTGGTATCCTAGCTAATATTATAAGAAAATCTTTTCTATCATCCATCTCTATTTCTATCTAATATTTATAATATATGTTTAATTATATCAAAGCTTCATCTTTGAGAGATATACTGTCATCACAAAACGTGGTAATTCATTAGATTTTATGAAAGGCATATTATTTTTTGTTACATTTTCACACTTTCTCCCTCATTTTCTTCTCTCTCTTAATTGCAATTGTCTCTGGAATGTTTTTCTTGCTGCCAGTTGCTCTGTGCCTGTACACATGCTATTCCACCTGTGTAAAATGCTCTTTCCATTTACATTCATTAAAATAAAGCTCAAGGGTATTTCATTCTGTGGACTCTTCACTACCCCCCTGGACCACTAAGTATCCACTTTAACAATATAAATTTAGAAGTACTTTTGCCATACTATTATTCAACTCATGCTACCCAGAAAGCAGTTTCTTTCACATGAACTGGAAAAAGATAAAAATTCACAATTTTCTGAGGATAAGTTTTCAGAGGATAAGCTAAGGATAGGCTTACCTCAGTACCCTCATCCCCAATTTAATATTCGCTATAGTCACAATGCCAGATAAAATAGTACTGCAAATATATATGATAATATATCATGTATATGATATATGTTATGTAATATATCATATATGATAAATATTATATAATATACATCACATTTATGATATATTATATGATATATCTTATATAACATATAGCATATATGATAATATATTACATGATATATGATATAATATATCATATATATGAGATATTATATAAGATATATCATATGTATGATGCATATTATGTAATATATCATATATATGTGCAGTACTATATTATATATAATATATCACATATACATATATGTGATATATTATATGTATGTATATATACATATATATGTATGTATGTATATATATATATTTTTTTTTTCTCCTTCAGAAGGTGTATTACTTAAAAAATGAGTACATGCCTATAATCCTAGCACTCTGTGAGCTGAGGCAGGTTGCGTTAGCTTAGGAGTTCCAGACCAGCCTGAGCAAGAGCGAGTCCTGTCTCTAAAAACAGCCAGACATTGTGGCAGGTGCCTGGAGTCCCAGCTACTTGGGAGGCTGAAGCAAGAGAATCACTTGAGCCCAAGAATTTGAGGTTGTTGTGAGCTATGATGCCATAGCACTCTGCCTAGGACCACAAAGCAAGATTGTGTCTTAAAAAAAAAAAAAAGTACATAGGCTTACCTCAGTATCCTTGTCCCTAGCACAGTGCCCAAGACACTTTATCAGTGCTTATTGAACAAATCAAGTACCTGTTAGATGATAAGCATGCATTTTGCAATTTAATATCCTGCATGTATTACAGTGAAGGACAGAGAGTGAGATGAGATACACGTCACTCAGTCTTTAATGCCTCCAAACCTGTTAAGATGGAGTAAATCTGGAAAAACCTTAGTGATGAATTAATGTATTTATCCAATGACATTTCTTATTACTTAAAAAAAAATATTTGAAAGCTACTCCATCAAAAGAAAGATAATTACATACCAAAAAAGTAAAGCAGGTCAGCCATTGGCATTATCAGGCTGTTTAAATAAGATAACTATTCCAAGCATATATATAATTTAAAAAAAGAAAGAAAGAAAAAGCTAAGACGACTAAGAATGAAATGAACATTGTCCATAAAGAAAATATTTTAGTGCTTTCTGGTTTTCTCCTAGTTTTTGCTTTTATGATACGACTTGAAGTCTTTGTTCCAGATGAAAATTCAATACAAGTCTGAGAGATTGAAACAACTAGTTCAGTTTTATTTTATTTCTCTAGTTTAAAGGGAGAAAATACTGTACTGTGCTTTCCATTGATGTTGCTTAGGCTATTTTGGCATCTTTCAAGTCCCAGTAGGAAACTTTTCTTCTTTTTTTGTTTGTGACTAAAATCAGTTCATGCGATTGAAGCTGTGGGCTCTTACTCCTCGGCTACCATCATCTACCACTTGCCCAATTCCCCACTAAGTCTTGTTTTCAGAAACCCTCTCAGGGAACCTTGAATCATCCTATAAGCTATTGTAAGAACTCCGCTGACATCTATGTTCATTAAATGACAGGGACACTATTGTCATCAATCACAGTGGAAGGTGGTACAGTTTCCATTGAAGACTTCATAAAACCAACCCATTCCATTAGAATGTTCATCTGTGGTATTAATTACATTAAATCTTTAACTCACCCAGTACCATCCGGGATCTTTTAACCAATTGAAACCAAATTATTAAAGTTGCTTAGGAAATAATGTCAAAAAATGAGAAAAAAATTTGTGGGAGATTAAAGAGGAAAACTGTTCCCTTGTGCTAGACTTTTACTAGAAAAGATCATTTCTAAACCCTTTCTTTTAATTTTCTGAGTTTGAAATAGCACAAAGCAGCAAGCACTTGTTAAATCTTTCTTTTTCCCTGCTTCATAATCCTTTAAAATAATAATGATGTGACTAATTTGTGAAGCTTCTCAACATGTTGTTTCTACATTAATTATGCCCCCATCCTCACCTATTAATACCAAGCAACCCCATTGTATTATGGGAAAAAAAAAAGTAGCCACCATCCATTTCTAATGCTAATGGAAACCAGTCTATTAAAACATCCTTCTTTCCTGAGGTGGAACACATTCTTTTTAGGAAAGCATCAAAGAAAGGAAAAGCAAGAGTCCAGTGTACTCAATTCTAATATGAAGGCAGAAGATGAGCTAATAATACAATGGATGAGTAGGGGAATGAGGGATGTGAAGAGGGAAGGAGGGAAGGGGATGAGGGTCAAGGTGTAAGGCACACCTCTTAGGAGTGGGACACTATTACAAGAGGGACTTTACCTAACAACCACAATCATTGTAACCTAATTCTTTGTATCCTCAATGAATCCCAAACAATAAAAAAAAAAAAAGTTTTGAAAAAAAAAAATATATATATACTTCCTTTCCCGTAAGTAACTACATAAAAATCAAAAAACAGCACATCAGAATTATGTGTACAAATTCATTGTTAGGATAAATGATTTTCTAAATAGCTTAAAAAATAGGTAGGTCTTTAAATGATGTATGAAATTCTAAGGAGAGTTTCATGTTAAAATCTTGAAAAATATACCAGAAAACAAGTCTGTCTGTGACATGAATGACATAGCTTGTCAAGGTCAATTCTTACCATTTCATGGGGAAGAAAGAAATAAAAGGTGGAGGCGGGGGTAGATAGGAAAGACTTTTTGTTTGATCAAGGTTCTATAATAATTTCATTACAATAATTAAGGTCTGTTCTTTAATAGGCCATAGAATGAATTGCCTGGAAGGCGGTTTTAGAGGTCTGTGAGTTTCTGCTGATACTGTCCTGAGAGTCATATCGCTCCATATTGTAGTGTAAGGAAGGACAAGACAGTGCTTACATCAAATTATATTCACCATGAGATCGTCAAGACTATCTACACCACAATGTCATTTCTAAGTTATCTTTGATATTACAAATAAGGCTATAATTTCTGTACCCCGTTCACTTCCTTTCATGGTAGCAATATTCTGACACTGAATGTATTCATTTTACTTATTAAAATGGTACATAACATTTGAATGACACTTTAAAACATAAGTACTTTATTATTAATCTACATGCATGTTTTCCTGTTTACAATACATCTCATTTATTTTTAAATTAAATAATTCAACTTATTTAGTATGTGCTTTATCATAAGGCATATATAAAGTGAAGATGCTCCTCAGTATTCTATTTTGTTACTAATAACTAAAGAAATGCATCACCTCTCTCTTGTATCATTATTAAAATGATTAGTTCTTGTGTAATATATATGTATGTAGATTTGAGTTTATTCACGTAGCTCAGTGCTTGCGATTTATCTGAGGTTTAATATTTGTTCCTTTACTGTAACTAAATAGTAAAATATTTAAGTAAGAACATTTTATTTATCACATTTAAGTAATTCACTTATCTTATTGAATTTATTTTGTTTGTTCATTTGTTTGCTTAGTTAGGATCGCTATTGATTTATATCAACTATCCTCACAGCAATCAATAGCCTGAGAGTGAATTTAGAGAAAGAATTTAACCTATCTTGTATAGTTACAAGTCAACCTTGAACAAATCTCACATGATAATATTATCAAGATAATATGAATGATATTTCAAGGCTATTCTACTTCTACCAATACTCTTTGTCATGATATTTTATTTGCAAAATTCTTACAGTTCCTAAGTATCATTCTTTATATAATGTAAGTGAGAAGTTAATATTAATTTTAGAGTCAACATAAACCAATGAAGTGATTCAGAAATGATATATTTTAATTTTGTGTAATATTATACAACTTAATTTGTATTTTAAAATAAGCATTCACTGCTTAGATGATTGAAAATTACCTTCACATATAATATCTGTTACCTTCACATATAATATCTGTTAATAAGCAAATCTCCCAAACAAATCTGATCTTCTGGGCTCTAAATTAAATTTTTTAATGATGTAAAATATAACTTTAGTAATACAAGTGTAAGCTTACATACAAGTTTGTGCAATTCATTTTTAAAAGAACATATTTTTCCCGAAATGCCATAAATAAGAATACGAATAAATCATAAACTAAGGTTAACATAAAATATAAATATTTATTTCAAGGTTACATTATATGCTTTAGAAAAAATATTTTTCTCAATTGGTTTTTATAACTTTTTAAAAATTAGCCTTGAAATAAAATCGTTAACATACTTCATCTTGGAACACCTGAATTCTTTGGCAGAACTGAAATCACCATGGAGCTGAGAAAAGATGTTTGAAGTGTCAATCAAGGGCCTGTTCCCAGCTCCTCCCACATCCTCCAAGTCCTGCTGTCAGGAACATATTGAAAGTTGTTCGTTCACTTGAGGTGACAGATACAGATTGTGACAAGCCTCATATTGGGATTCCAGCCCAAGGGGGTAACACAGAGTGGAATGAGGAATACAAAATAAATGGGGGGGAATGTCACTTGCCAATCTTTCTTTCTCACATCTTATTTTGCTTTTGACTACAGATCGCAGTAGCATTCAGCAGATTTTATCTCACATCTCAGGTTTGAATTCGTAAAAGATGATGCTTTTATTAAATAAAAGGATAAAGCAAAAATTTGTTAAAATGTCAATTAATTTCAGGGTTTTTTTAAACCCTTAGGGAAAGTCAAATTTAATTAATGGTGATAAAATTAAATGAGGAAAATTTGAAAAGAAAAACTGTATGATAGATTTTAAATATCTCTAAGTATATTGGTTCAAGCAAGAAATTAAGTTAAATGAATCAGATGGTAAAATAAAAAACATAAATATGGTAATGTCCCTCACTAGGGAAATGCATAACTTGAAATCTTTCATTGATCCTCAAGAAAAGTTAATTAAGTAGAATTTATCCCTGAGGTAATAAAATTATTAATTTTTTGAAATAAAACTAGGGGAGGAGGTAATAAAAACAAAAGACAAAAATAAAAAGCAAACATTTAAACTACATTGTAGTTATAAAAATAAATACAGGTTCAAAGAGAAGAACAGCATCAAGTTGGTGGAATATAAACTCTCCCACTCATATTCCTTATTCCACCAAGCATTTGTTGGCCATCCATGGGAAAAAGTAACTTTTGGGAACAGGAAGGGAATTGTTAAACCCTAGTGAAGCCCAAGCCTGAGAAGGGTCATTTTGAGAAGACCAAGCCAGGCTTGGTGTCAACGTCAACACCACATTCCAGTGACCCATTGAAGACACACCAACCTGTACATCAGGGAACGGGTTCACCACCTCACCAGTATATGTCATGGCTGTGGCACTGAACTTTCCTGAGACTCATCTCCCTCCCCCTCAGATGCAGCTGAGGAGCAGTTCTGATATCCAGGGATATGATTGGAGACAATCCTGCCCATGCAGGCAGGCCCATGTGTTTGTGCATTAGAAGAATTAACATTGTCTGGATGTTCATGCTACCCAAAATAATCTACAGATTTACTGCAAGCTATATCAAAACTCCAATGCCATTTTTACAGAAATAGAAAAAAATCCTCAAATTTGTATACAACCACAAAAAAACCTCCAAATAGCTAATTAGTTTTAAGCAGAACAGAAGCGAAAGAATCAAACTTTCTGATTCTATAAGCTACATTATATAAGCTGTATTATAAAACTATAGTAATGAATTCACTATGGTACTGGCATGAAAATGGACACACGAAACGATGGAACAGAATTCAAACCTCAGAAATAAACCCAGGTATAGAAATTCAACCAATCTTTCACAAGAATTCCAAGAATGTACCTCGGAAAAAGTATTGTTTATCTAATAAATGTTGGAAAAATTTGATATCCCAATACAAAACAGTAAATTGGACCCTTCTCCAACGATGTGTTGAGTTAATTTTTGTGTTACGTTATACACAAAATTTAATCCCAAGTAGATTAACTAGCTAAACATAAGACCTGAGACTGTACATTTTGTGGAAGCAAGCACAGATGACAAGTTTCATGATGCTGGCCTTCACAGTCATTTCTTAGCTATGACACCAAAAACACAGGCAAAAAAATAAAAAAAATAAAAACAACAGCAAAAAATAGATAAGCGGGACTCCATCAAACTGAAAACCTTCTATAAAGGCATCAATCAACAGGGTGAAAAAGCAACCTATAGAATGAGAAAAAATATTTGCAAAACACATATATCTCAAAGGGGGTTAACATCTGAAAGATGTAAGGAATTCCTATATATCAATAGCAAAAAAAGCAAAGCAAAACAAAACAAAAGCAACAAAGGCAAAATAAAATAATGCTATTAAAAAAAAGCAAAGGGCCTGAATAGACATTTTACCACTGAAGAAGACAGATGTATAGCTAATGGGTATATGAAAAGATACTCATAATCATCAGAGAATGCAAATCAAAATCATAATGAGATACCACCTCACACCTGTTAGGATGGTTGTTATCAAAATGTCCAATGGTAGCATTGGTGGGAAGGGTATGGGGGAATGGAAGTTTTTGTAGACTATTGGTGGGAATGCAAATTGATAAAGACATTATGGATATCACTAGGGGGATTACTCAAGAAATTAAAATAGAGCTATCATGTGATTCGGCAATCCCACTTTTGGGTACCTAGCTAAAGGAAATCAGTAGTTCAAAAAAAATCTGCAACTTCATGTCCATTGCAGCATTATGTACAGTAAATGAGATATGGAAGTAATCTTATTTTTATTATTCAAATATAAAGAAATATTACTCAGCTAAAAAGTAAAACGAATCCTTGCCAGATAAAACAACTTCAATGAACATGGAAAAAAATATTATACTAAGCAAGACATAGAAAGAACGATACTGTTAATATCTGCCTTAAATTTGGAAGCAAAAAATGTAAAACGCATAAAATCAGAAAGTAAAATGTGGTCACCAGTGGCCAGACAGTGGGGAGGATGGGGAGATGTCAGTTAAGGTTATAAACTTTCAGTTGTACAGAATAAATAAATTGTGGGAATCGAATCTAGAGCACAGTGATCATAGTTAATAATACTGTATTGCATACCTGGAATTTGTAAATATTAAGTATTCTTGCCACATACACAAAAGGTAACTATGTTGAGTGACGGACATGCTAGTGAATTTGAATGTGGTAATCACTCTACCGTGCATATGTATATCCAATCATCATGTTGTACACTTTAAATATATACAGTTTTATTTGTTGAAAAAATAAAAATTGATATTGAATTGATAAAGAATATAATAATAATATAATTCTAAAATAGCATATGCATAAAAGATTCTAAAAATAAAAGGAGAAAAGAGAACAGATATATTTTTAACACGTAAAATATGTATACTTTGAAACCTATGATAATTTGAAAACTTGAAAAAAATGGAAACAATTTTCTTTTATAAAGTAAACGTTTTTATGAATTAAGAGTCAGAAAACAGGGGGTGGAGACAAGATGGCGGACTGAAGCCAGCTTTTCACAGAGGCTCCCGTCCAGAAGGAGAGTTAAAGGATGGAAATTTAGTAAGTAACCTGGAGGATTCGAGCTATACCAGGAGAGAAGGTTGGAGATCGCACATC
>CAUYPK010142704.1:0-16562 GCA_963574355.1 Loris lydekkerianus
TCTTCTGCTTGCTCCTCTGAATCCTCTGAGGGATTCTAGTGTGTTTCTCAGATCTTTGAGGGCTGCAACTTCTTGTTTCAATGTGTCAAAATCTTTGGCCATTTGCTCTTTGAATTCGTTGAATTCTTGAGATATCTTTTGGGTTACTGCTTGGGATTCTAATTCGATCTTATTAGCTATCCAGATTCTGAATTCAATTTCTGACATCTCAGCTATTTGTTTGTGCATGGGATCTTGTGCTGTGTCTACTCTGATTATTTATATTGCCAGAATTTTTCTGTTGATTTTGCCTCATGATTGTTTTTCACTGTTGCCTCTGGCTGTCCTCAGAGTTAGGGAGGTGTCTCTCCAAGATTAGACCCCAGCAGGATCACTCTATTGTTGCTGGATCTTTGTAGGGAGTGACCCTATGTAGTTACTCTGGGGCTGCCCTAGTCAGGGAGTTCTGGTTGTGGAAGCAACTCCAGAGTGTGACACACCCAGATCAGGGTGTGTCATGGCGGGAGGTGGTGTGCATGGTTCTTTGAGTGCCTGGTGCCTAGTGACTTTGGCACAGACAGCCCAATGCTCCAGCAGTCTCTGGCCAGGAGAAGGGCTCTGCGCAGAGGCAGGAAGGGCTCCAGAAGCCACGCAGCTATCAGAGTCCCTGGCCAGATGAGTGAGCCAGTGTGGATTCAGGGAGGGTATGGGAGGGAGGATGCAGGGTTGTGTGGCTCCCACAGTTCCTGTTCAGGGCATGTGTAGGCCCGGAGGGCATGGGTCATGGGTCAGGGGTCGCAGTGCAGCTCTTATGGAGGTCTAGGTGGTGCCAAGCCCAGGAGTTTGAGGTTGCCATGAGCTGTGACACCATAGCACTCTACCCAGGGCAACAGCCCGAGGCTCCGGCGTCCCAAAACCAGTCTCACTCTGCCCCTGAGGTTTAATGCTGTAAGGCAGCTCAGTCCCGCCTTTAGGCTGCTCAGTTAC
This sequence comes from Loris lydekkerianus, assembly GCA_963574355.1. Lineage (NCBI taxonomy): Eukaryota > Metazoa > Chordata > Mammalia > Primates > Lorisidae > Loris > Loris lydekkerianus. The sequence goes on from CAUYPK010142704.1 coordinate 967, forward strand.
TAGGTTACTAGCTCCCGCCCGATCCTTGCTCTGAGACCCTGAGGGCAGAGCTTGCCAGGGCAGTTCTCCCACAACGGCTCCCTGTGGTCCACAGCTAAACACTATTAGCTCTGTCCACCCCAGCAGCTCACTCTGGGGCCCTAGACAATGCCCAAAGTTCTCTGCACTCCTGCTTAAGCTCTCCCCAAGGCAGTTCAACTGAGTTCCAAGTCCAAAAACACTGAAACAGTTCACAGGTAAGGCCTTTCTGGTTTGCAGTTTCACTGCTGCTTGTACTTACAACTGCCAGCTGGATTAGGTCGATTGAACACATGCAACCAGTTGCCAGTTTTCTACTGTTTTTGTCCTCCTCTTGGGGTCCAGAAGTCCCTTTCTGACTCCCTGTATCCTCAAAGGGATGATTATAGGCAGATCCCACCAGCCAGAGATGCCTGGAGTCTTATCTCACCAGAATCACCATGCCCTGTTGCAGGAAGCTGTTACTCGGCCGCCATCTTGTATTGTTCTCCGAAATTTCTTTCTTTTTTAAGGTTGAATAATATTCTATTTCATACACACACACACATACACACACATGCACACACACAGTCTGGCAATTAAGTTCACAAACTTGCCACCATGCTCTTATATTAGCAGCATTGTACAAACAGCACAGTAAGGTTTCATAACCTTGGTATATCAGTGTCTCACAGATTTGTTTGTATCAACATGTGGTGGTGTCTTGCTGAGTGGAGCTGATTATTGTTTGTTGCATGTTTTTGTGTGTCATATGACAACAGATCTGATAGTCATTCCAGAAAAAAAGAGTTCCAGAATTGCTTTGATGGGTACAATGTAGGGGTATATGGCACACCTCTTGGGTAAAGAACTAAAATACAACCCAGACTTTTTCTAACAAACACAAACAATGTGACCTAATTGTACGTACCCTTATATTAATCCAAAATCTAAAATAAATAAATAAATAAATAAATAAACAGCTTCTAGTTCTTCACTGAGGGAAAAAAATTGCTTTGAGGGGTACATGAGGGGCTGGTATCAGTGTATAACTTCCTAAGGAGAGTACTTCAAAGGTGATTCAGCAATGAGGTATGTAGCACTTTTTCCAGGATGAATTTCTGAACTTAATTGTCAAACCTTGTATATGCATAGTGTGTGCCCACACAGGCATAGGACTGTCCACAAAGTATCCAGCCATGTAATATGAAAAATAGTATTAACAATGGCTGGATACTATCACTCATATATATTTATCCCATTTCTTTATCCATTCATTTATTGATGAACCCTTTGGTTGGTTCGATATCTTGGCTATTGTGAATAATGCTGCAATGAACATGGAGTGCAGAGATCTCTTTGCAATAGTGATTTCATTTCCAATACCTAGAAGTGGGATTGCTGGATCATGTGGTAGGTAGATCTATTCTGTACTTTTTGAGGAACTGCCACACTTTTCTTACATGGCTATACTGCCTGAATTGTGTCTTGTAGACTAAATGTAATTCCTGTAAGACAGAAAGGTGAGGGAAGTGCATTCCTGGAGAGAAGCAGTGCAAGCTTGGGAACTGAGACAGACTAGAGATAAAGCCAGGGGCGATGAACATGAAAATAGACTGTGGTGAGAATTAAAGATTTATGAACACCTTATGACACCTTATTGATGCTTGAGTTATAAACCATCTCTTACAATTCTACCGTTGTGTTCTGTGCCCCAAGCCCCAAACCAAATTTTAAACTCCTTGAGGGTAAGTATAAAAACAAACAGAAATGACTTATTTGAAGGTTGGGCTTCTGGCAAACTTTCCTCTCTGGAATAAATCCTTAAATGTCAAAATAAAGAACAAAGAAAGAAAAAAAGAAAGGAAGAGAGAGGAAGAAGAGAGAGAAAAGAAGACGAGGAGGAACAAGAAGAGGAAGAAAAGGAGGAACAGAGAGAAAAGAGTTGAAGCAAAAAGCCTCCATGCATGAGTAAAACCCTATCGCAAAGCATGTGCTCAGGTTAGGAGGTACACAAGCCAGGTTAAAATCCTGATTCTGTCACTTGTTAGGTACGGGACCTCACCAAGCCCCATTTCCTCCTGGGCAAAGTGAGCATCACAGCAGTGCCAGGCCTGGCAGGGGGCAGGATGAAACACACAGGAAGTCCTCAGTATATGGCAGGCCACAGGGAGCCCCACTCTGTGTCACCTGCTGGGGGAAGTGGTTGAGAGCTGGCTCCTCCTTCCGGCAATAACATGCCTGGTTTTTCTCAAAAGACAGGTTTTCTTTTTCTCACTCAAGAGTCTGCTCCCTCCCTATCAAAATGAGATTTTCAATCGCCTGGCTTGTTTGGCTTTGGTATTCTATGGTAAGGGTGTGGGGATCATCACAGGAAGAGCCTCCAGAAATCTTAAACTTTTGCCAAGAGACTGACAAAGGGACAATAGTGACAATAAAGCAGCCACATGTCTATGGAGCAGACTGTGCACATGGGATATTTTTTAAAGTATAAGGACATAGTTGTGCATAATGGTAGCCCTGGGTTGGTATGAAAATGCTAAATTCCTTCACTCAATCTGAGCCCCCTCTATATTCAAGGCTTTATGGAAGATATGGGGACCATACAGGTGAATAAGAACAACTTGTTTATAACAGAGTTGGAACAAGTGAGGTAGTCTACAATGCAACTTGGAATTTTCCATACAAAATGGTTAAAATGAGTGCAATTTCAATAATCTGAAAAAAAACAAAACCAACCCAAAAACATCACTTGCAGAGGAAGCATGTATGGAGATTGCTTAATTTGTTTGGTAATAAGATTATAGACCATGCTGAGCTCAGAGCAGGTGCTCACAGGAGCTTGCCAAGTGACTCGGGTTTGTTTTGCATTGCCTTTGCACAATCAAATATGCAAAACTACCATTCTTTCTCCCCAGGTAATTCATCTTTATCCCACAGAAGTTTTCCTCACCTCCCATTTCTTGTTCTAACTGCTGGCACTACCATCCTCCAGAGTCTTCCAGGCTGGAGATGTGGAGCCATCTTCAAATCTTCCCTGTATCTCACCCCTCATCCAAGAGGTCTATGTACTCTGTAAATTTCTTTTTCTGTGCATCAATTCCCTCCTCTTCACTGCCATTTCCCCTAGATAGAGTAATTAGTTTTCACTCATATGGTTTCAGGAGGCTTCTAGATGACTGCTCTGTCCCCATTTTCCTTGTAATTCATCCCATCCTACAAGCTGTGTCTAAAATGATTGTCCTTGACTCCAGCTCTGGCCCTTCTTCATGCCATAGAAGTCATTAGTATTGTTCCCATAGTGCTCCTAGCTCCCTGTAAGTGTACTTTCCATATTGTTGGAAGTAATGTGTATCTGCCACTGCAGAATGAGTGCACTTAATTGTTGGGATAAGATCTTCCAGAGAGTTCACTTCTCCTTCTTCCACAGTGACCAGTATGCCCCAGATAGTGATAATTCCTACAGCCTGAGTTCTGCAGTTAGGATATTGCAAAGTAATTCACAGTTGACCTGTGAACGTAACAGACACAAAAACTCAAGCTTGTGGTTATAAGCCATTGGCATTTTGTGGTTCTTTGTTATAGCAGCATAACATAGCCCATTCTGACTGATACAAAGCCTACCCAGAGGCTTCAAAGGCTTCTCATTTTCTTGAGACTGAAGCTCAATTCTTTTAACACAGCATTGAAGAATCTTGATCCTTGTCTGCCTTTTCCATTTCCTCTCCCACTATGTCCCTTGTGCATTCTGAACTTTAGCTAATGTGGACCAGTCACCATTTCCTGGAACTCTCTTTCCTCCAGATGCTACTTATGTGATGCCCTCTTAAAATATTTTTTCACCAAGCCTCCACATCTTCAAAATCCACTCATCCCTTGATACCTACCCAAACATTATCACTTAGATGAAGCCTTTGTTGACATCTCCTACCATTCATTAGTGTTTTCCCCAGACTCTGTCCAGGTACCACTTTCTTTGCTTCTCAGGTGGGTCACCTGTCATGCTAAGCATTACATTAGCATTACCTTCCCCTACTAGATTATTAACTCCTTGAAGTCTAGGATGATATTTGGAGTACCTTTTTGCTCTCAATAATGTCTAGGAAATTGAATTGCATATAATGATTGGTTGGGGAAAAAAAAAAAAGACTTGACAGTAGAGGTCTACAATGAACGGATTGAAACACATGTGGAAAATGTTTTGGTAATAAAGCATTGTACCAGCTTCCTTTCTTTTTAGATTACTTTTCTTATTATAAAAATAATACATATTACAATTGCTTTGGAACACTTGCATCCCTACTCAAACCAAATGTGTGTTTGTCTTATGGCTTGGCTTTTCCATTCCTTGGCATATACCTATCAGGAATACATGAACGTGTTTGATAAAAGACATGCACAAAAATGTTCATAACAACTCTATTTGTAATAGCCTAAAGGGGAAACTTTTTAAATTCTCATAAAGAGTAGAAGGAATAAATAAAGTTGTAGTTTAATCACTCCCATGGAATGCTATACAAGGATGGAAATGAATGGCCTTAAACTATGTTCAACAAATGCTGAACAGAAAAAGACTAGACACAACATAGCATGACTTTGTTTGTATCAAGTATAAAAAGCTGATAAAATGAACATGTACTTGTTAGAAAGTCAGGATAGTGATTACCTTAGCCTTGGGGTTATGTAGTGATTAGAAAGAGGTTCAAGGTCTTGGGAGCTGTTAAGTCCTGTCTCTTGATCTGAATATTAGGCACATAGAAGCAAAATTTGTAAAAATTCATTGTTCTGTATGCTTATGATACATATCTATGTGTTATACTGCAGGGAATTAAAAAAAAAAAAACAAAAAACACATGCTTACGAAATTTCAGAAAATATAAATAAAAGTGGAAAACAAAGATCATCTGAACTCTACAACCCATAATGATTATTAACAATTTTACTTATTTCCTTTCAGCTTCTCCTCTCTTCGTGTAACACCAGTGCTGTTTCTAGAAGGATACAGCACCCAGGCAGTTCAACTAGTGTGGGGCCTGCCTGAAGCTGTCATAACTGAAAAACGACACTATATTGACAGCATCCTTAACAGGTGATATTATTAGAGATAAATTTCAAAAGCTAAATTTTAACAAGGTTCAGAAAAGAAAAATGGCATGAAACATCCCTACTGCTTAGGGCTCTGGGGTGGGCTACTCAAGTTGCCCCACCCAAAGGACAGGCCTTGGAAGCCACTCTGTAGGATCACAGCCTATGTGGGGACATCTTTCTGTGCCATTGCATTTTCTTCTACAATTCCTGGAGGATAGGAACCATATCTGCTTGTTTGTCACTATATCCCCAAAGCCTGGCACTGTGCCCACAGTAGAATAGGAGCTTAATAATTTGTAAATAAACAAATGAGTGTGGAGTAAAGATCCGCCTGTTAGTCAATGACAAATTACTATAATTTATTTGGTCAATCCTTTACTGTTGGGCATTTGAGTAGTTTTCTCTTTTTCTTTTCTAAACAATTTTGGTCTCATAAACAACCTTTAACAAGAATTGCACTCAGGTGAAAACCTGGTTACAGTGGCTTAAACACACAGGGTTTATTCTCTTCTGTAAAGGAACTCTAGATGGGGAAAGCTCTAAGAAGTCATCAGGGACACTGTGTCCGTCAACCTTTCTGCTTCACCATCCTCAGCATGTGACTACCACCTTCAAGGTTAGGAGATGGCTCCTGGCTCTCCAAAAATTAGAGTGCTCACACAGGAAGCAAAACCAGCCCCAAATTGAGTGCTCTAAAAATGTATAAAAAGAATCAGGTGCTATTCAACAATAACCAAGTGCAAAGGTTAGCAAAACTGTTCAGATTATGTACAAGTTATGACTTATCCATGGTTCATCCAAGAATCTTTCTGATAGAGCTGATTTGGCCACTCAGTCAAGTAAGTGGTTTGTCAGCTCTACCAAGACATGGACTCAGCAAACAGCCAGTGCCCATTCTGAAAAGGAGACACAAAACACGCCTCTTCCATAGCTCATGGAAGCCTTTAGCTGGGTGGAGAGAATGTGTTCAGAAAGCATCTGTTGAGTTGAACTGACATGTTTATATGCAGGAAAGGGGGGAAGAAGGCCCACTTTGTTTTCAGATCTCCAGCCATCCTTTGATTCCACTGTGGAATGCATGTCATCCCACTGACCTCTTTTAAGCTTCCACCATGGTGTCTGTTGCATGGACTAGTCATTACTGTTCCTATGAGCTTCTCTAAGAGTGTTCCAGGGTCCCAGAAGCTGTGCTTGGGAACCACTTCATTCATTGCCACCAAGGGAATTTCTCTTAACATGGGCTTTGCAGTTGTGTTGCTTCTCACCAATGAGAGGTAGGTTTCTACTGGAAAACCTAATGGTAGCAGATTCCTGAACAATAGAAGATATTCTTATTTCCCTCTTGCTTTGTGGTTTTGGTTTTAACAATGAAGCTCTTCTCACCATGAATAAACCTCCCTTGAAGGTTGCAAGGTACTATTTCCTCCCTTGTCTTTTTCACATCACCCAACAAGCAGGAGAAAGAACCGCAGAGTGAATGGAAGGTTTTTCCAAGACATTCAATTTTTCAAAATTTTCTAAAGCAGATTACAAATCACTCTAAATGATTCCAGTTGTAGGCTGATAGGAATCTGGGTTGGGATATTCTTGGCCAAGCAGCCTGGGCAAAGTTTTAGCCAAAGTCTACATATGGTAGGTGTTCATTTCTGATGGATTGACTGCATTTTGTTGTGCCAGATCAAACAGTTTCCAAAGTGAAAAAAAGTAATTATGACTCTTTTCCTGTGCTAAAAAGTATACTGTGTGCATGAGTCCATAGGTTCCTGGGACTTGCCCAAGTATCTTCCAGAGCAATCAAATCATTGATTGATCCACCCTTAGAAAATGCATCAGGTGATCAGAATATATAATCTCTTCCATTAGAGAAGAGAATAGAGAGGAGAAAATATAATCTCTTCTCAGGCACTAATTAGTGCCCCTTGCATGGGTTCTCTTGCCTTCTAGCTACCTATAGCCTTCTTTCTCTAGAAAGGGAGGTAGTTGTCTTCACAGATGGATACTTACCTCCTTTTATAAGTCAGTGTTCTTAGAAGAAGCCACATTAGCAGACTCGGAATTTGCTGGATGCATATTAAGGAGCTCACAAAACTGGGAAATCTGAGAACCAGGTTCAGAGATTGCATTGCCACAGAAAGCACCTCAACCTCTGGTGGTCTGGAGCCCACACTTTGCTCTGCTGACCTGGCTGTCTTGCTTCAGTCCTTTGTCCCTGGGTTCCTGCTCAGCTGCCTCCACCACCAGGGAGAGTAGTTGGTCTGGCCCCTGTCTCTCTGCATGACCAGCTCTGGCCCCAAACCCAGTGCAGAGAGCCTCTCAAGGCCGAACCCAATGTCACCTGCCCACACTCAGTTATCACTTCAAGACACACTGTTCTTTAGGTTCTTATCACTCAAAGTGAGTCCATGAAGAAAAACATAAATCTGCATTTTCTGCCTTCAACCAGTCCTCCAGTTGTTGGAATTCACCTCACACAGGAAGGGACTCAGATGCAAAGTTGCCAAGAAGAATGACAAGTTTCCAGCCACACAGTCCTTAAACAAACACCATGGTCCTGTCTTCATGTGCCCAGCATGCAGATAGACAGAGGTGTGGAAGATGGGAAGATTCAACTAAGCCTTGGCAAGTGGGCTGTAGTTACCAAGATAGAGAGGAGAGAGTGTCTATGTTGGGTCACTGGATGTCATAACCAGGGTGATCAGCCGTCCCCATTTGCCCAGGACTGTCTTGATTTTAACATGTAATGTCCTGTCTTCTGGGAGCAAGTGTCATATATCTGTGATATTTCCCCAGTAATACCCAGCAGCTCACAGTAACTACAACTACTTTTACGCTTTGGGCCAAAGTGATAGGAAGTCGCTTTCCTATCTGGTCTTTGTGATGGCTTAGAAAGGAAACAGAAAATCTTTCAATAAGGCAATCTTATTTGTCTTCCTACTGTTGTGACATCAATTTTTCACATCACAGTAATAATATTTGCTGAGTGTAGAGCCTTTCTTTTATAACCCAGAAAATTTAAAACTTCTAAGCTTATATTCCAATTTGCTATGCAAAATGTTAGAAGCACCGTCGGAGGCACCAGTGAAGTAAGTCTTATTATTTTTTGACCCACATCACCACATTTCAGCAAATCAGATGAACCTTGTCATTGCAAAATGTCTGAATCGGCTACAGTCCTGGAGAACCCACCACCTCCCCGGCGGATCACAGCCTAGGACGCAGACTGGAGGAAACAGGCTTGTTGTTCTTCACTTAGACCACATGGCCATCCCTGAGGCTGATGTCTTCCCTAAAGAAATGGGTCTATTTGCTTTGATCAGCTTCTTCCTCACCCACAAGCATATTGGCAGTTCCTGGGGAACAACAACAACAACAAAAGCATGTTTTCTGTCTCAATTGCAATGGCAGAAAGACTTTCATTAAAGTTGACATCTAGATTTCCTGCCCAGGAAACTTAAGCAAAGCCTAATCAGGACCAGCTGCCACTTTTCCACTTTTCAGAGAGCAAAGCCTCCAGCCAGCTGATAATCATGTGTGACCTGGGCAGCAGCTGGGGAAAGGTAGCAGCCACCTGAGCAAATAGCCCCCAGGTGCTGGGCCTGCAGACTTTCTGCTCCTGCCTTGTAAAAATTTAACTGCCTCCTGCTGGCTGGTGAAGCTGCTCCTATTGAAATGCTGGGAAGCAGTGGTTTCAAGAGCACATATCAGCACACCTAAGAATGTTTTGGTCATGTTACAGCCCCTTTTCCTATCTTTATTACTATAAAACAAATATACACATATTGTAAAAGTTGTAAACAATAAAAACATAAAAAGTTAAAAATAGCACAAATCAGTCTCCTTCTCCTTCCCTCCTTTCTCTCTCCTTCTTCATACTTCTCTCCTCTTTTCTCCTGTTCATCCTCCTCCTGCCTTCCTCCTCCTCCTCTTCTTTCTCATTCTCTTCCTCCTCTTCTTCCTCCTTTTCCTCCCCTCTTCTGTCCCCTCTTCCTCCCCAGCTCCTTTTATTCCCAGCACTCTCCTCTTCCTCCACCGCTCTCCCCCCACACTGTTCTCTCTTTCCTCTTCCAGGTGGAAGGTACCCTCTGGGTCATTACCTTCTCCGTTCTTTCCTCCCAGGAGTTGAATTGCCTTTTCTGGTCCGTGCATTTATTTAGGGTCTTGACCCTGACTCTCAAAGCCTATGGCTGCCCTGAGCACCTGCATTTCTGTACCCTGAGAGAGGCTGTTTGCAACCAGAGAGCAGAAAATCCATTTGCTTCCCGCAGGGTTGGACTGTAACACTAATCAGATATTTAATTGGAGCTCCCTCCCTGGGCTCAACTCCTTTCCTTTATCTACTTAGGAAATTTGCCTAAATCGTTTCTTCACTTATTTTGAGAAGTGGCAAGATTAGGAATACACTGGGGGTAAAGCGTATATACACGCTGACTTTAGTTTCTGGGAGATACCATGCCTTGGGGGAGCAAAATATTAAAGAGTTTGGCTGCATTTGAAACTCAGCAGTACAAAAGTTAATAAAGCAGCTCCTTTCAGGGCCAGCTTTGAGCTGGACCCACCTTTGCTTCCTGGCTCAGATCCATCACTCACTGGAAAGCTGCCTTGGCAGTCACTAGAGAGACCATCTGTGGGTTAGGCACATGCTGCCCTTCTGTGTCCAGGAGACTGGGACCCTCAAGCAATGGGAGTGTGTGTGAAGGGGGTTAGCATGGGAAATGTGTCCAATATGTGGGTTAACCCTATGTGTTTTTCTTCTCATGTGGAAGCTGGTGATTTCTGCTGAGATTTGTTTAAAACATACCTAAGGAGTCACCTTTCAGCCTGGTCTTGCTAGAACCTGCCATCTACTTCTCTCTTGGGTCAATTTGACCTTTATAACTGGGTATTGGTCCTGAGACCTTTCTGGAAGAAGGGTTACTTTTTATTTTAGCAAAATCCTGCAGTTTGTTGAGGACTTGGCTGTAAAGTCTCCCCAACCCCAACTTCAGGGCTCTGGGCTCCCGACCCCCAAACCCTGGGGGAGCGGCAGCAACAGCTGGCTCAGAAATCCATACGGCAAGGGTTTGAAAACTGGAAGTAGGGCCTTGCCTGAGATTCAGACAAGGCCAGGTCAGGACTCTCTGCCAAAGCTGACCTGCATGGTCCCTGATGGTAGGCCCAGACCTGGGGAAGTGGTGGGTGGGGGTTTAGGCTTAGACAAGTGCAGGCCTGTGAAGCCAGGCCACACAGGTTCCAGCCCTGACCTCAACAGGTCAGCCTTGGTCAAGGTAGTGATATCTCCATGTCCCTATTTATTCCTCTGTAAACTGGGATTAGTCCCACATCCTTCATGAAGGTGGTTGTAAGGAAATCCTGTGCAGTTCCTAGCCAGGATCTTCCTTGCAGGATACAGTAAGTGCTCAATAATTAACACTTTCCTTAGGAGGCAGAAAGGAGAAAGCAGCAGGAAGCAGTGAATAGCAAGTCAGCGGAATGAAACTGGAAAACTACCAGCAGAATAGATAAAGAAATTGAACCTTAGTCCCTCTAAAACTGTGGTCCCCAACCCACTGGCTGCGGATCGGTGCTGGTCCCTGGCCTATTAGGAACTGGGCTGCTCAGCAGGAGGTGAGTGGTGGATGAGGGAGAGAAGCCTCATCTGTGTTTACAGCCGCTCCCCATCACTCGCATCACTGCCTGAGCTCCGCCTCCTGTCAGATCAGCAGCAGCTTTAGATTCTCATAGGAGTGCGAATGCTACTGTAAACTACGCATGAGAGGGATCTAAGCTGTGTGCTTCTTGTGAGAGTTGAATGCCCTCCTCCCCTGCCTTATGGATAAATTATGTTCCATAAAACCTGCCCCTGATGCCAAAAGGTTAGGGACCTCCACTCTAAACTGTCTCTTTGCATGAAGGATCCATAGCAGAAGACAGCTTTCTTCTGCCTAGATGTAGGGAGAAGCACATCTGAAAGCAGTTATGGTGATGCCCAGAGTAAGAGGAAGGTAGTTTGACTTGTAAGAAGATCTCAGAGTCTCTGTATGAGCAACTGCCACCCACCCTCTAAGTACAGACTGTGCAGCTCAGCTCCTGCTTCATGTCTCCAAGGCAATGAGAAACTGGGGAGGAGGTAGGGAGATTGCTGTGTTCTCACCTAATGAGCACATCTCCTGGGCAAGGGCCAGCTACGACTTGGACTCTTCCTAACAAATGCAAACAATGTAACTTAATCATCTATGCCTCATGTTAAGCTCAAATTTAAAAAAAGAGAGTGAAACTGGGGGCTGAAAGTTGGGAATGAAGGGGTTCTTTAAACACCTTTCTTTCCCTAGATGGCTTATTCCTTCCAATCTCCATACTTAGCATCCCTCTTCTCCTCAAGCATCTGTCTCTCTTGAAATTTCTCCTAACAATTCTGCTATCTCAGGTGTCTCTTCCAAGCACCACTATTTTCACTAACAAGGCCTGGGGTCTGCAAGACAGTGTCAGGTAGACACTGTAAAACACGTCTGACCCATTGTCAAAATCACCCCATTCTCTCCCTCTTTCTCAGATCCAGTGGAGGGTTTTTTTTTTTTTTCTTCCAACTCATTTCAATCAATAAGGCTGAGTTTTAAGCCTATCCATCCATATATTTTCAGACCAAGTCCCCTACTGATTAATCCTAGTGGCTTAGAGAGGACAAGTTCCTACTGCAATGCTGTCTCTCTGGGGTGTGCTTGGGGAGGATGTAAGTGTGAAGTGAAATGAAGAGAGTGTGCCCAGGTGTGGGCAAGAGTGTGAACAATCTTTTCTCCCTCTTTTTCTTCCAGATTGTTATAATTTTTTATCTCCTTACAGTGAAGATGTATGGGGGTATGGCTGACACACACTCCCTCAACTTGTCTTCTCTTTAAAACTTCAAACACAGCACCACTATTTTTAAAAGACACATTGAGCTGTGCTATCAGTGAACGATGAAAAGAGCTATTTGTGCCTGATCACAGCTTGATGGGATGCTGATGTCCTCGGCTTCAATGAGGATCATAGGTGCCCAGCCAGCGATACCTGCCCAAGGCCTGAGCAGAATTGCGGCTGCCCCGGGAATCACATACTCCTAGGCAAAGACCATCCCTCTTGGCAAATGGAAGGCCAAGAAAGAAAGTTTGGTCATGTATTATTTTACCATAAGGACATTTGCACAAGAATGTGTATTGAAGCTCAATTCACAATCACTAAGACATGCAATCAACCCAAGTGCTCATCTACACATGAATAAATTAAACCATGGAATACTATACAGACTTAAAAGAGATGGAAACTTTATATCTTTCGTATTAACCTGGATGGAGTTGGAGAACATTCTACTTGGTGAAGTATCATAAGAATGGAAAAACAAGAATCCAATGTACTCAATACTAATATGGAACGAGCAGATGAACAAATACATACCCAATTATGTTTTTCTACGTCATGAGAAAAACATAATTAAACCTGAGTGGGGGGCAGAGGGGAGAGGGAAGAAGGATGGGGGACTGGTGTGCTCTCACCTAATGGGCACAATGTAGCGGTATATGGCACACCTCCTGGGTGAGGGGCACAACTACAACTTGTACACTACCTAACAAATGCAAATAATCATTTGCACCCTCATATTAATCTAAATTTTAAAATGAATGAACTATTAATATGAGTGAACTGTTAATATGAGTTAACTATTGCACTGATGAATGTACCAGTTTCTCTATTGATGAGCCATCGGGAGATTTCTAATCTTTCACTACCATAAAAGATTATCATGAATAGTGTAAATAAAAGTATATATGTAGGGTAAGTTCTTAGAAATGAAATTGCTGGGTTAAAGGGCATTGTCACATTGATAGATGTTTTCCAGTTGTTGCCATAGGAGTTGTGTGCAAGTATGAGATAGCTTACTTCTTCACCATCCTGCCAGGCCCATGTGATGCCTTGCCAACAATTTTTTTGGGCCCTATTTGAATAAAAAACCTGCTTTTTTCATGAAAGTAACACATAATTACTTGTATTTTTTTTTTTTTTTTACCAGCATAGGGACTGCTCATATTTCTTTAGCATTTAAAAGAAAATGCTAATATGTAGTTTTGAAATATTTACTTCTAATACATAATAATCACAAAGTTTAGAACAGGGAACAATACCTTGTATAGAAGATGTTGAAAAACTGGCAGAAATGTAGAACATCCTCTGAATTGGGGGAACACCAACTACAGTAGAACCGCCATAGTTGACCCCATCCCTACACTAACCATCTCCTTAAGTTGACCTAATTTTCATCAACTGGACATGCACCACATGTACATGTCAGTACAGTAGGCCTAGTTCCTTATGTTGACCACCTCTAAATGTTGACCAGCCTGTTATAGCCCCCAGGGTATTCAACTTTCAGAGGCTGAATTGTGTTAGTTTCTCTATTTCTTAGATAAGGAATGAAAAGCATCCAGAACAAAGGATATCTACTGGTACCCTAATCTACTGGTATGAGCCCTTCTCCTGACTAGAAGGCTATATGACCTTGGACATGTCCATCTACCATCTGGACTCCAGATTTTATTTTATTTTAAGACAGAGTCTCACTCTGTCACCCTGTGGTTGAGTGCCATGGCATCATTCATAGCTCACAGCAACCTCAAACTCTTGGGTTCAAGTGATCCTCTTTGCCTCAGCCTCTCAAGTAGCTGGGACTAGAGGCACTTGCCACAATGCCCAGCTAGTTTTTCTATTTTTAGTAGAAATAGGGTCTCGCTCTTGCTGAGGCTGGTCTGGAACTGCTGAGCTCAAGCAATACACCTGTCTTGGCCTCCCAGAGTGCTAGGATTACAAGTGTAAGCCATAGTGCCCTTCTTGGACTTCAGTTTAGAGGTGGGAGTGACTAGAACTAGATGTTCTTTGTAATATCTCACAGCTCTCCACTTCTGAGTTGTTCCATCTTATCACTATACCAGTAAGAGAAACAGGACCAGAAGAGAAGTCTCCTGACACTGATTTCCAACCATTCTATATGGTTTGCAGTTGCCTGGCTTATGCACTACACAATGTGCCCCACCTCGAAGATGACTGAGAACTAAAACTCACCCATGGTCAGCTTTCCAGGCTCTATGACTCAGCTTGGGACTGTCAACCAGCAGACTGGTGGCTTTTTTCTAATCAGCCTGTCCAGAGGGGATTTCTTTTTTATGAAGTTCTAAGTTACCATTTAGGTTAGCAGTGGCCCAATGGTAAGGCATGTAAATTCTTTATTGCTTTCTTTCATAGAAGAATTCCATGCTGGAATGTGCCTGGGCTTGGATGTGCCTGAAGAGTGAGATAAGGTGTCACTTAAGCCTACACATAAAATAAACATGATGAGGCAGGATTGTCTCTGGGAGGTGCTTGTGTATAGCACAAAAAAAAAAAAAAAAAAAAAAAATCATAATTTAAAAAATAATCCAAAGTTAAGACAGATACTGAATGATAAGGGAGGAAGAGAGTGTATAAGAAAGAAAAACTGTGAAGGGAGGGTGAGTGGCTGCAGGAAGCAATGGTGTTTATCTCTGCTATCTTTGAACACTCAGGACCTGGGGCATCTTCTGAGGAGGTTATCGGACACAGACCAAAGTCTGACAGTGAAAAACTTACTTGGTCCTCCAGGTCTTACACCCAATCCATCATGAAGACTTGTCAAATGTTGCTCCCAAATATCCCTCAAATCTACCCACATCTCCCCATCACCAAGGTCCCTACCCAAGTTCAGACCACCATCGTGTTCCTCCTGGATTATTTCTGCAGCCTTCCGGTAGATTTTCGTGCCTCCAACACATTATCCATACCCCTGCCTAGAGATCTTTCTAAAATGCAATTCTGATCATGTCACTCTCTTTTTTAAAACTTTTCAGGAATTTCCAGTTTCCTCTTAGGATGAAGCACTAAGTTAAAATGGTTTCTTTAGTTTCCTCGTCGTTGGTGCCTCCCAGCTCTCCCACCTCATTTTGACATTCTCTCCCCATCATTCTCTTTGATTCTGCTGCAGTAATAGTAGTGCCTTTCCATTCAGGAATTCCTTCTCAGTCATGCTCAGGAAATTTATAAGTTTTTCAGAAGCTCAAACAAAATCAGTCACAGAATCAGGAAATTGTCATTTTATAAGAATTAAAGCTCGACAGTAAATATAAGACTATTATGGTTTGAAGGAACCCATTGCTCTCAAGTTGAAAGCAAGAGCAGGAAACAGTGATGTACAGAGTAAAAGTCAGGGCTGACATCCCCGGGACCCCAGTGGGAGCAAGTGGGAGAGAAGTGGAGTGAGGTATGCATTCCGTCTTGCTTGTATCTGTGGCTGTGTGAAAAATCTGTGGTCATGCCCTTGACTTGTAATGGCTGATCAATTCATTCAAATAAAAATAATTACCGTATATACTCGAGTATAAGCTGACCCGAGTATAAGCTGACCCCCTTAATTTTACCCTAAAAACTGGGAAAACTTAGTGACTCGAGTATAAGCCGAGGTGGAAAATGCAGCAGCCACTGGTAAATTTCAAAAA
>CAUYPK010142707.1:0-14134 GCA_963574355.1 Loris lydekkerianus
AAAGGACCAAGGAAGGGGAAGGGAGGGGGGAGGTTTGGGTGGAGGGAGGGTGATGGGTTGGGCCACATCTATGGTGCACATTCTTATCTATAATAATAATAATAATAATGCAAAAAAAGTAAAAAAAAAAAAAAAAAAAAAAAAAACAGTATAGTACTGGCAAAAAATAGAGAGGCAGATACATGAAACAGAATGGAGAACCAAGAGATGAATCCGGCCACTCATTATCATTTGATCTTTGATAAGCCCATCAAAAGCATTAATTGAGGAAAATATTCCCTATTTAACAAATGGTGCTGGGTGAACTGGTGGGAGACCCATAGAAGACTGAAACTGGTCCCTCACCTTTCACCATTAACAAAAATTGATTCTCAATGGATAAAATATTCAGACTTAAGACATAAAACTATTAAGATACTAGGAGAGCTTGAAGAAATTGGCCTGGGAAAATATTTTATGTGGAGCATCCACCCCCCTGGAAATTGAAGCAACACCACAAATATATTATAAAATATATTTGATGGGATCGGGTCAAAATAAAAAGTACAGCCAAGAACACTGTTGAGTAAAGCAAGCAGATAGCCCTCAGCATGGGAGAAGATATTTGTAGGTTATGATTCTGACAAAGGTCTGATAACCAGAATCCACAGAGAACTCAAAGTAATTAATAAGAAAAGAACTAATAACCTGATGTCAATGTGAGGAAGAAGCATGAACAGAAGCTTCTCTGAAGAAGACAGGCACAAGGTCTACAAACACATGAAAAAATGCTCACCATCTTTAATCATCAGATTAATGCAAATCAAAACCACTTTGAGAAATCATCTCAGTACAGTACGATTAGCTCACATCACAAAATCCCAAAACTATTGTTGGCATGGATGTTGGCATAGATGTAGAGAGAAGGGAACACTTTTGCACTGCTGGTGGGAATGCCAACTAATAACGCCCTTTTTGGAAAGAAATGTAAAGAACACTTAGGGGACTAAAAGTAGACCTGCCTTTTGAGCCTGCAATTCCTCTACTAGGTATAGACCCAGATAATCAAAAATAATTTTGCAACAAGGATATTTGCACCAGAACGTTTATTGCAGCCCATTTCATATTTGCCATGTCATGGAAGCAGCCCAAGTGCCCATTGACCCATGAATGGATAAACAAATTGTGGTATATGTACACCATGGAATACTATGCAACCATAGAAAAGATGATGGAGATTTCACATCTTTTATGTTTACCTGGATGGAGCTGGAACATATTCTTCTTAGAAAAGTATATCCAGAATGGGAGAAAAAGTATCCAATGGACTCAATACTATTGTGAAACCAATATATAATCACGTAAACTTTCATACGAATGATAAAACACAACTATAGTCCTAAAAGAAGGATGGAAGAGGAGGGATAGAGGAGAGGATGGGGGAGGATGGGAGGAGAAAGGGTATTTGGTGGCACCTTACCTAATGTGCAGAATGCAAGGAGTAGAGTGTAAATGTCTTAACACAATAAATAAGTAAGTGAGGGGAAAGTTGTGTTATCCAGTGTGATGTAAGCATTCCAAATTGTATATAAAATCAGTACATTGTACCCCATAAATGCATTAATGTACACAGTTACGATTTAGTAAAAAAAAAGAAAGAAAGAAAGAAAGAAAGAAAGAAAGAAAGAAAGAAAGAAAGAAAGAAAGAAAGAAAGAAAGAAAGAAAGAAAGAAAGAATTCACCACTGAAGCCATTTGCTCCTGAGGTTTTCTTTGATGAAAGGTTCCTAATCACTGATTCAATTTCTTTACACCCTTATTGGTCTGTACAAATTTTCTATTTCTTCATGATGCAGCCTTGGCTGTTTGTATGTCCCTATGAACTTATCCACTTTTAGATTGTCTAATCTGTGGCTGCATAATTGTTCACAGTAGTCTCTTATGTTCCATTTTATGTTTGGGGCATCAGTTTTCTTGTCTCCTCTTTTATTTCTGATTTTGTTTCCTTTAGTATTCACTCTTTTGTTCTTAGTTTGAGTAAAGGTTTGTTAATTTTGCTTATCCTTTCAGAAAACCAACTCTTCCTTTCATTGATTTCTTTTATATGTTCTCTGTTTCTTTTTTCTGTTCTCTGTTTCATTTATTTACGCTGAAATATTTCCCAATTATTTCCTTCCTTCTGCTACTTTTGAGCTTAGTTTTTCTTCTCTTCCTTGAAATAAAAAAATAAATGTAATGAAAATCAATATATTTTATTTGAATTTATAAACTTGATACTTGTTTTTGATTGTCCCCATTTGTTCTTTATTCTCTCATCCTCTTTTTTTTCGTCTCATCATAGTTTGGTTGGATGTTCTAGGATTCCATTTCGTCATCACTACTGTCTCATTACCTATATGCATTTCATTTTATTTAAATGATTGCTCTAGGGCTTACAATATATATGCTTTACTTATCACGCTCTATCTTCAAGTAATACAATTCCATTTTACATATAATGTATGTGCATCACTAGAGTGTATCTTATTTTTCCTCCTCTGGCTTTTGCTGAGTTGTTACATATTTTACTTCTGCACATGTTATACATGTGCTAAATGTCACTCCACTTTCATGATAGTTTGCTATAAGCTGTCCATTGTTATTAATACATTTTTAAAAGTGAGAAAAAGCTATCTTTTATACATAGTCCTGGGTTTCATTCATTCTTCTTGGTCAATGCATGTTTCCATATGATATCATTTTACTTCTGTCTGCAGAACTTCATTTAACATTTCTTTTAGTGGAGGTCTGCTTTTGATAATTCACTCAATATTCTTTTTTCTTAAAGGGATTCACTTCTTGGGGTGCCACCTATGGCTCAAGGAGTAGGGTGCTGGCCCCATATGCTGAAGGTGGCGGGTTCAAACCCAGCCCCGACCAAAAACTGCAAAAAAAACCAAACTAACAAAAAAAAAAAAAAAAAAAAAAAAAAAGAAGAAGAAGGCTTCATTTCTCCTGTTTTTAGAATACTTTTTCAAGGCAAAATTCACATACTATTCACCTATCCCATTTACATTTTATAATTAAATTTATTTTAGCATACTCAAAGAGTCGTGCAGCCATCACTACAATCAACTTTAGAATATGCTCATCAGGTCCCCAAGATACTCTATACCTGTTGCCTGCCACTTCACCTGAGCCATAAGTAACCACTAATCTATTTATGAATTGCCTATTCTGGACATTTTATATAAATGGAATCACACTGTGTGTGGTCTTTTGCAATTTTCTTCTTTTACTTACAATGGTGTTTTCAAGATTTATTCACACCGTGTTATATACCATCACTTCATCCCTTTTTATAGCCAGATAATATTACATGGTACAGATTTATGATATTTTATTTATCCACTCATCAGTTGCCGGGGAGTTGATTTCCTTCTACCTTTTGGCTGTTGTGAAGAATGCTGCCATGAATATCTGCCAACAAGCTTTTTTTTTTTTTTTTTTTTTTTTTTGGCAGTTTTTGGCCGGGGCTGGGTTTGAACCCGCCACCTCCAGCACATGGGGCTGACACCCTACTCCTTTGAGCCACAGGCTCTGCCCTGTCAACAAGCTTTTGTATGAACATATGCTTGTGTTTCTCTTGGGCAAGTACCAAGGAGTGGAACTTCTTGGTCCTATGGTAACTCTGTGTTTAATATTTGAGGAAATGCCAGGCTACTTTCCATAGCATCTGTATCATCTTTCAGTTCAATGAGCAATGTATGGGGGTTCAAATTTCTCCACATCCTTACCAACGCTCATTTTCTATCTTTTTGATTTCTGCCACCCTAGTGTGTGTGAAGTATGAGGCTGTTGTGGTTTGATTTTCATTTCCTTATGGATTGACATTGAGCCTCTTTTCTCCTGCTTAGTGGCTATCTGTATATCTTTTGGGGAGAAGTGATTGTTTATATCTTTTGCCCATTTCTCAATGAGGTTAGGTGTTTTACTATTGATTTCTAAAATTAAATTGCATCATCTGGGTGCAAGTTCCCCTTATAGGTTACATGATTTGCAAACATTTTCTCCCCTTCTGTGACTTCTCTTTTTACTTTCTTGATGGTATTATTAATTGCAGCAAAAGAGTTTCAAATTTTAATGAAGTCCAATTTACCTGTTTTCCTTTGCTGCTCAGGCTTCTAGAATTGGATCTAAGAAATAGTGGCCTGACTCAATGTCATGAAAAATTTACTGATATGCTTTCTTCTATAAGTTTTATTCTATTAGCTCTCATATTTAATCCTGCGATCCATTTTGAATTTTTTTTTTTTTTTTTTTTTTTTTTTTTAAGATGCAGTGAAATAAAGGTCAGAAGGATTAGGTCCTATTTCATTATTATTATGCATGTGGAGATCCAGTTGCCCTAGCACCATCTGTTGAAACCACTATCCTTTCCTTCATGTTTTGAAACTCTGCTTTTAAAACAATTGCATGTCAATGTGAGGATTTCTTTCTGGACTCTCCATTCTATTCCACTAATTTTTTTTTTTTTTTTTTTCTATTCCACTGATCTTTATGACTTTCCTCACTCCAGACCCATGTTGTCATGATTGCTATAACTTTGTAGTAAACTTTGAAATGGGGAAGTCACGAGTCCTCCAACTTTATTCTTCTTTTCTGAGATTGCTTTGGCTATTCTGGGACCCTCTCTATACTTTGTGCATGAATTTTAGGATCATTTTTTGAATTTCTGCAAAGAAATCAGGTGTGATTTTGATGGAGATTGCATTGGATCTGTAGATCAGTTTGGGGAGTACTGCTATCTTAACAATAGTAAATCTTCCCATCAATGAGCAGGGGATGTCTTTCTAAGTTTTTCTTACTATAAATTATGGTTAAATACACATAACACAAAATTTATCATTATAACCATTTTTAAAGTGTGCAACCCTGCAGCATTAAGAAATCCACGTTGTTGTGCAACTACTATCATCACCATTCTCCAGAACTTTTCATTTTCCCCAAATGAAACTCTATACCCACTAAATATTAACTTTGCACTCCCCACCCACTGCCAAGCCTTGAGAACTACCGTTCTCATTTCTGTTTCTACGTTTTTTGACTATTTCTAAGTACCTCATGTAAGTAGTATCATGCAACATTTATCCTTTTGTGGCCAGTTTATTTCACTTAGCATGATGTCTTCAAAGTTTGCCAGATGATGCGTCGTGTGTCTGAATTTCTTTTCTTTTTAAGGCAGAATGATATTCTGTTGTATGTATATACCACATTTTATTTATCTGTCTTTCCCTCAATGAACACTTGGGTTGTGTCTACGTTTTGGCTATTGTGAATGATGTGGCTGTGAACATGGATATAAAATGTCTTTGTGAGTCCTGCATTCATTTGGGGGGGAGGGGGATATATATCCAGAGGTGGACCATATGGACCATATGGTCATTCTGTGTTTAGTATTTTGAGGAAAGGTGAATCTCTTTTCCAAAGTGGTTGCACCTTTTTCCATTCCCACGAGCAATGCTCAGGGGCTTGAACGTCTTCATTTTTTCACATCCTTTCATTTCTTACCACAATGTTTTGTGGTTTCAGAGTATGAGGTTTGTCCTTTCTGTTAAATTTATTCCTGTGTATTTTATTATTTTTGATGCTACCACAAGTAGAATTGTTCTCTTAATTTTATAGTCAATGTTCTTTTTGCTACCCTATGGAAATGTATATTAACATTGTATCCTTCTACCTTCCTTAATTCAATTATTTCTAAAGTATTTTGGAGGATTCCTTAAGATTTTATGGTTAGAAGATGATGGCATATGCTAATAGAGAGACTTTCATCTCTTTCTTTCCCATCTTAATGGTTTTTGTTTCTTTTTCATGCCCAATTACCCTGGGTAGAACCCTCAATACATTGTTGAGTAGAAGTGGCGACAGCGTACATCCTTTTGTACTGATTCTGAGATTAGGGATAGTGGATTCAATCTGTTGCCATTAAATATGATGATGCTACCTGTGGGTTTTTTATAGGTGCTCTGTATCCATTTGAGAAAATTTCCTTCTATTTCACATTTGTTGTGTGTGTTTTTCATAAAAGGCTGTTGAATTTTTTTCAAGTGCTGCTTCTGCACAATTTGAGATGATCACCTGTTTCTTACACAATTCTATTTACATGGTAAAATCCATAAATTGACTTGTGGGTATTAAACCAGGCTTACATAACTGGGATAAATCCCAGTTGGTCCTGGAGTATAATTACTTTTATATTTTGCTGGATTTGGTTTGCTGGTATTTTGGCTGAGAATTTTTTCTGTCCGTATTTATAAGAGATACTGGATGTAGTTTTCTTTTGATGTCTAATATACGATTTTGTTGTCAGGATAATGACTTGGGAAGTTTTCCCTCCTCTTCCATTCATTTTGGAAGAGTTTGTCAGGGCCATGAAACTGGCTAGTACGCAGGTCCACTTTGAGTGCTGAGCTGATGGGGAGCTAGGCCTGAGTTCCTCCCTATACTAACACTCTTTAGACAAAATGACACAGAAAGACAAGTGACAAAACAAAAACAAGCAATAACAATGACAGTGACTAGAATATTTCTGACAGGAGATGGAATCAAACAATATGAATATTCACACACCACAAAGTATCTAAAAACATACCAATACCAGAGTACTTACAAGAGTAGTCACCAACACTAAGTTTCTCTCATCAAACTTCAATGTGGAAAGAACAAAGATCTTTTACCAGGGGGAGGTGGGCGGAGGGAGGGAGATTGGCGGGATTACACCTGCAGTGCATCTTACAAGGGTATATGTGAAACTTAGTAAATGTAGAATGTAAATGTCTTAACGCAATAACTAAGAAAATGCCAGGAAGGCTATGTTAACCAGTGTGATTAAAATGTATCAAATGGTCTATAAAACCAGTGTATGGTGCCCCATGATCCCATTAATGTACACAGCTATGATTTAATAAAAAAAAAAAAAAAAGAATTGCTATTGATTCTTCCTTACATTTAGTAAAATTCACTAGCGAAGCTATGTGAGCCTGGGCCTTTTATTTCTGGGTAGTAGTTTTCCATTACTAATTTATTCTGCTTCAGTTTCATAACTCTATTCATTTTGTCTATTCCTCCTTGAGCCAGTTTGTATGGTTTGTGTCTATCTAGGAACTTGTCCATTTCATCTAAGTTATCAAATCTATTTGCACACAATTGTTCATAATATGTCTTTTTATTTTTCTTTTAAAGGCAGTCTTCCTTGGAACACACATATCATGTCTTTTAAGTCCTTTATATTTCTGTAATGTTGATAGTGGCATCTCTTCTTTCTCTCTTGACTTTAGTAAATTGACTGTCCTCACGTTTCTCTTGGTCAATCCAGCTTACAGTTTGTCAATTTTCTTAACCTTTCCAAGGAATCGGATTTTTGCTTTTTGGGTTTATCTCCATTGCTTCTCTCTTCTTCATTTCATTGATTTATGCTCTATTGTTCACTTTTCCCTCCCTTTGGCTTAGGTTATTTTGCTTTTTTTACTCAGTGTCTTACAGTGAAAGGTAAGGTTATTGACCTGAGGTATATCTTCCTTATTCTTTTTATTCTCTTTGTTCCTAATATAGGCATTTAGAGCTGTAAATTTTTCTGTAAGAACTGCTTAACTGCATTCCATAAGTTTGGGTATGGTGAATCTTTATTTTCATATATCTCAAAGCATTTCCCAATTTCCATTTTGATTTCTTCTTTGACCCACTGATTATTTAGGAATTTGTTAATTTATTCATAATTAGGAATTTCCTGATATGGTGCCTCTGACTGATTTCTATCTTCATTACATTGCAGTTGGAGAATTGACTTTATATTATTTCCATCCCTTTAAATTAATTATTAAATTTAAACAGAAATATTTTTGTTACCTGGTTTTAAATTTAAGCAGAAATGTTTTTGTTACCTGGATACCTTGTATGATGCTTAATTCAGGACTGTTATTGTATCTGTCACCAGAATAGTGTTAATTGTACCCCAAAGGTAAGTTTTTATCTGACACCTCTGCTCCCACACTCTTCCTCCTTTTTTTTTTGGGGGGGGGGAGTCTCACTATGTCGCCCTCGGTATAGTGCCGTCGTGGCACTGAGCTACAGGCACCAAGCCTGTCATTTTCTAATGTCCTTTATATCTCTTTGTATCTGTGTGTATCCATGATTTAGCTCTCAGTTACTAGTAATACCATATGGTGTTTGGTTTCCCATTCCTGAGATACTTCACTTAGGGTAATGGTCTCCAGTTCCATCCAAGTTGCTGCAAAAGATATTATTTCATTCCTTTTCATGATTGAGTGTGAGTGTGTGTGTGTGTGTGTGTGTGCACGTGTGTATCATATTTTCCTTATCCACTCATGAATTGATGGGCGCTTAGGCTGGCCCCATATCTTTACAATTGTGAATTGTGCTACAATAAACATTCTATTGCAAGAGCCCTTTTAATAAAAGGACTTTATTTCCTTTGGGTAGATTCTCAGCAGTAGGATTGTTGAATGGAAAAGTTAGGTCTAACACTTACTTCTTTGAGGAATCTCCATACTGTTTTACATAGAGGTTGGACTAATTTGCAGTCTTGCCAATAGTGTACAAGCATTCCTTTCTCTCTGCTTCCACACCAGCATCTATTGTTTTTTGGCTTTTTAGTAATGACATTCTGATAGGGATAAGGTAGTACCTTGTTGTAGTTTTAATTTGCATTACCGTGATGATTAGAGGTGTTGATCATTTTGTCATATATGTGGGGGAAATTTCTCTATCTTTTGAAAAACTTCTGCTCATGTCTTTTCCAAGCTTTTTGATGGGAGAAAAAAACAAACTTTTTGTTTTCTTCTTGCTGATTTGTTTGAGTTTTTTGTAGATTCTGGAAATTAGTCCTTTATCAGATGTATATTTAGGGAATATTTTCTCCCATTCTGTAGGCTGTGTATTCACTCTATTGATTATTTCCTTTGCTGTGCAGAAACGTTTTTGTTTAATCAATTCCCCTTTATTCATTTTTGTTGTTGCTGTATTTCCTTTGAGGTCTTAGTCATAATTTCTCTTCTTTTAAATTTCAGATTAATATGAGGGTACAAATGACTAGGGTGCAATGTTTGCATGTGTTAGGTAAGATCCCTATTGTGGTTGTTCTCCTCACCCAGGAGGTGTGGCATATACCCTGACATTGTGTCCATTAAGTAAGAGCACACCAATCCCCCTCCCTGGTCCCCTGGTCCCTCTCCATCCTCTTCCTCTCCACAGCATGAATTAAATTGAGTTTTTCTCTTGTGTGGGCATGTACTAGTACATCCACTGGCTTAAAATTAGTATTGAATACACTGGATACTTGCTTTTCCATTCTTGTGATACTTTACTAAAGAGAATGTTCTCCAACTCTATTCAGGTTAATGCAAAAGATGTAAAGTCTCCATCTTCTTGTGGCTGAATAGTATTCCATGATATACGTATACCACAGTTTATTAATCCACTCGTGGGTTGATGGGCACTTGGGTTGATTTCACATCTTGGTGAGTGTAAGTTGAGCTGCAATAAAAATGTAGTGTAAATGTCCTTATGATAAAATTATTTCTTTTCTTCTGGGTAGATACCAAGTAATGGGGTTGTGGGATCAAACGGAAAGTCTATTTTGAGTTCTTTGAAGATTCTCCATACTTCCATCCAAAGAGGCTCCATTAATCAATTAATTAGTTTGTGGTTCCACTAACAGTGTTAGTCTTCCCTTCTCTCCACAACTGCACCAGCATCTGAAGCTTTGAGACTTTGTGACATGAGCTATTCTCACTGGGGTCAGGTGACATCTCAAGGTGGTTTTGATTTGCATTTCTGTCATGATTAGGGACAATGTGCATTTTTTTGTGTGTTTTTTGGCCATCAGTCTGCCTTCTTCAGAGAAGGTTCTGTTCATGTCTCTTGCCCACTGATAGATGGGATCGTTTGCTCTTTTTTTGTGTTGTTATTGATTAATTTGAGTTCTCTGTAGATTCTAGTGATCAACCCTTTGTCAGATTTGTAACATGCACATATCTTTTCCCATTCTGAAGGTTGTCTATTTGCTTTAATTGTGTGTCCTTAGCTGTGCAGGAGCTTCTTAGCTTAATCAGATCCTATTTACTTATTTTTGTTGTTATTGCAGTTGTCAATGAAGTCTTCTTCATAGACTCTTTCCTCAGGCCAATATCATGAGGAGTTTTTCCCATACTTTCTTCTAGGAGTTTTATCATGTTGGGTGTAAGATTTAAATCTTTTACCCAGGAAGTGTCAATTTTTGTAAGCAGTGAGAAGCGCAGGTTGTTTCAGGCTTTTATATGTGGTTATCCATTTCTCCCGGCACCATTTATAGAACAAGGATTCTTTTCCCAGTGTATGCCTTTGTTTGGTTTATTGACAATCAGATGGCCACAGGAGGCTAATTACATCTACAGGTTTTCTGTTCTGTTCCAAAGATCTATGCCTCTATATGTGTGCCAATACCCTCCTATTTCAATCTCTATCGACTTATCATATAACCTGAAGTCTGGTAAAGTGATACCTCCAGATTTGTTTTTATTACTAAGGTATATAGGGTTTTTTATGGATAGAAGAACTATTTTTTCCATTTCTTCAAATTGTGATGTTGGTATTTTAATGGGGATTGCATTAAATCTGTAGATTACTTTGGGTGGTATAGACATTTGAATAATGTTCATTCTTCTCAGTCAAGAGCATGGTGTAATCTTCCAGTTTTTTATGCCTTCTGCTATTTATCCTTTTCTTTTTCTTTTTTTGCAGTGTTTGGCTGGGGCCAGGTTTGAACCCGCCGCCTCTGGTATATGGGGCCTGTGCCCTACTCCTGCTGCCCCGTCTTCTGCTATTTATTTTCTCAAGATTTCACAATTCTCTCTGTAGAGATCTTTCACCTCCTTTGTTAGATATATTCCCCAGCATTTCCTCTTCTTTGAAGCTACTGTGAAGGTCATTGTGTCCTTGATTTGCTTCTCAACTTGTCTGTTATTGGCATATACAAAGGATACTGATTTGTGGACGTTAATTTTGTACCCCGAGATGTTACTGTATTTCTCGATCACTTGTAGGAGTGTTGTGGTTGAGAATCTGGGGTTTTCTAAGTATCATCAGAAAAGGGTGAATGTTTGAATTCCTCTGTCCTCATTTAGATGCCCTTAATATCTCTCTTTTGCCTGATTGCATTGGCTAGAACTTCCAGCGCTATGTTGCATAGTAGTGGTGATGGTGGACTTCCTTGTCTGGTTCCAGTTGTATGTGGAAATACTTTCCGTTTTACTCCATCCAGTATGGTACTAGCTGTGGGTTTGTCATAGATGACTTCTATCAGTTTATGAAATGGGCCATCTATGCGTATTTTCTTAAGCATTCTTTTTTTTTTTTTTAATTAAATCATAGCTGTATACATTAATGCAATCATGGGGTACAATGTGCTGGTTTTATATACAATTTGAAATATTTTCATTGAACTGGTTAACATAGCCTTCATGGCATTTTCTTAGTTATTGTGTTCAGACATTTATATTCTGCCTTTAGTAAGTTTCACCTGTACCCTTCTAAGATGCACCGTGGGTGTGGTCCCACCAATTACCCTCCCTCCACCCAGGCTCCCCCCTCCTCTCCCCTCCCCTCCTTTGCCTTTTTCCCCATATTCTTATGCTACAATTGGGCTATAGTTTTCATATGAAGGCTATCAATTATTTTCATAGTAGGGCTGTGGACATTGGATACTTTTTCTTCCATTCTTGAGATACTTTGCTAAGAAGAATATGTTCCAGCTTCATCCATGTAAGCATGAAAGAGGTAAAGTATCCATCTTTCTTTAGGGCTGCATAATATTCCATGGTTTACATATACCACAATTTATTAATCCATTCATAAGTCGATGGGCACTTGGGCTTCTTCCATGACTTAGCAATTATGAATTGGACTGAAATAAACATTCTGGTACAATTATCTTTGTTATAATGTGATTTTGGTCTTCTGGATATATACCTAGTAGAGGAATTATAGGATCAAATGGCAGGTTTATTTTTAAATCTCTAAGTATTCTCCAAACATCTTTCCAAAAGGAATGTATTATTTTGCATTCCCACCATGTGTAGACGTGTTCCCTTTTCTCCACATCCATGCCAACATCTCTGGTTTTGGGATTCTGTGACGTGGGCTGATCTTACTGGAGTTAGATGATATCTCAAAGTAGTTTTGATTTGCATTTCTCTGATGATTAAGGATGATGAGCATTTTTTCATGTGCCTGTAGGCCATGTGCCTGTCTTCTTCAGAGAAGTTTCTCTTTAAGTCCCTTGCCCACCCTGAGATGGGATCACTTCTTCTTTTCTTGCAAATACGTTTGAATTCTCTGTGGATTCTGGTTATTAAACCTTTGTTGGAGACATAACCTGCAAATATCTTTTCCCATTCTGAGGGCTGTCTGCTTGCTTTACTTACTGTATTCTTGGCCATGCAGAAGTTTTTAGTTTGATCAGGTCCCAGCAGTGTATTATTATTATTATTATTATTATTTTTTTTTTTCCAGCAGTGTATTTTTGAAGCTGCTTCAATTGCCGGGGGGGTCCTCCTCATAAAATATTCACCCAGGCTGACTCCTTCAAGAGTTTTCCGTGCACTTTCTTCTAGTATTTTTATAGTTTCATGTCTTAAGTTTAAATCTTTAATCCAGTGAGAGTCTATCTTAGTTAAAGGTGAAAGGTGTGGGTCCAGTTTCAGTCTTTTACATGTGATATTCAGTTCTCCCAGCACCATTTATTGAATAGGGAATCTTTCCCCAGTGGGCGCTCTTGTTTGGTTTATCGAAGATTAGGTGGCTATAAGTTGTTGATTTCATTTCCTGGTTTTCTATTTGATTCCAAATGTCTATGTCTCTATTTTTGTGCCAGTACCATGCTGTCTTGACCTCTATGGCCTTGTAATACAGCCTAAAATCTGGTATGATGATCTCCCGGCTTTGTTTTTATTACTAAGAACTGCCTTAGCTATATGGGTTTTTTTCTGGTTCCATACAAAACTCAGAATCATTTTTTGCAAGTCTTGAAAGTAGGATGTTGGTATTTTAATGGGGATGGCGTTGAATAGGTAAATTGCTCTGGGAAGTATAAACATTTTACAGTGTTGATTCTTCCCAGCCGTGAGCATGGTATGTTCTTCCATTTGTTAATGTCCTCTGCGATTTCCTTTCTTAAGGTTACATAATTTTCTTTATAGAGGTTCTTCACCTCTTTTGTTAGGTATATTCCTAAGTATTTCATTTTCTTTGGGGCTATGGTGAAGGGAGTTGTGTCTTTAATTAACATCTCATCTTGGCTGTTGTTGGTGTATACAAAAGTAACTGACTTGAGGACATTGATTTTATATCCTGAAACATTACTGTATTTTTTAATGACTTCCAAGAGTCTTGTGGTTGAGTCTTTAGGGTTCTCTAAGTATAAGATCATATCATCAGCAAAAAGGGAGAGTTTTACCTCCTCTGCTCGGATTTGGATGCCCTTTATTTTCTTGTCTTGTCTAATTGTATTGGCTAGAACTTCCAGCACTATGTTGAAAAGTAATGGTGACAGAGGACAACCTTGTCTGGTTCCAGTTCTAAGAGGAAAAGCTTTCAGTTTGACTCCATTCAGTAAAATGTTAGCTGTGGGTTTGTCATAAATAGCTTCAAATAGCTTCCATCAGTTTCAGAAATGTGCCACCTATGCCTATACTCTTCAGTGTTCTAATTAGAAAAGGATGCTGGATTTTGTCGAATGCTTTTTCTGCATCTATTGAGAGATCACATAGTTTTTAGTTTTACTTCTGTTGATACGGTGAATAATGTTTACAGACTTGTGTATATTAAACCAGCCTTGCATCCCTGGGATGAAACCTACTTGATCATGATCCATTTCCTTCACATTGTTGAATTTTGGGCATAAAGTTTCTGATAGTATTCAGAGATAATCTCTTGTATCTCTGTGGCATCAGTTGTTATTTCCCCTTTGTCATTTCCGATTGAGGTTACTAGAGATTTTACTTTTTTATTTCTAGTTAATCTGCTGACATTTTGGACCAGGTAATTCTTTGTTATGGGGACAGCCCTGTGCACTGGAGGATGTTGAGCAGCATCTCTGGCCTCTGCCTACTTGGTGGCTG
>CAUYPK010142709.1:0-11187 GCA_963574355.1 Loris lydekkerianus
TTTTTTTTTTTTTTTCTGGAGGGTTGGGAATATCTAATATGGAATGATCCTTTGGAGTTCTATACTATTTTCATTTGACATATGCATTGTTTAAACTCTTTGGAAAGAAGAACATGTAGTTTGTAGTTTCTTTATAAGGAATATGTGTTTGCTAAGTGCTTTGTGTTCTCTCTGAGGTTCATACCACAATTTTAAAATGCTACTACTCATTTAGAGAATGATTTTACAATACTATTATGGAATTTGTCATGTAGGTCATACACACAGATAGGTCAGTATCTGGTTGTCTATATGACATTAACCCAAATAATCTATCATTCTTTGGAGAATCCCCATATGAAATCAGACAGGTAGATTGCCAGAATTTAGCCCAAGATGTCTGACATACCCTTGAGTTGCTCTAACAGCAGAAAAATTTTACTTTGCTAGTTTCTTCATCCCCCCTTTTTATATAACTCACTGTTGCAATTAATAGTTTGAAAACTTTTTTTAAAGATCTTTTAGGGTCTAATTCATACAGATTACTATTGATAGTGCTATGTTGAGTGTCTTCATGTCATTATGTTTATTCACTTTGGCTAATATTTACTCTCATTTAACAATTCTTCTTCAAATATAGTATGAAATTTTTGTGAAAGTGAAATTAAAGTATCCATAGGAGAAATGTATAAATTTAAGGTACATATGAATTATTTTTCACTAAAGTCAAATTTATAGACACAAAATTTGACTTTTACATATATAACCATCGTGAATACTCTTTTCAATGTAATCTGACTTCTCTTATTGCTAATACCTGAATATTTTCTTATTACCATTCTTTTTGTTTGACTTACATTTGGCAGCTCATTTTTCAGTTCAGTATGTTTGAGGTTGAAGTTTTAGAATAAGTGATTTCCTAAAACAATTTGCATAGTGAATATTTTATAGCAGATTCAATCTTATCACATGTTTAGCTAAGCATCAGATATCATGAATGCATCATGTGGAAAAGTTTCATTCTGGCTCAATAACTTCATTTATGCTCCATCAATTACACTCTATTAATATTAATAGTTAAATGCATAGCAAAAGAATCCCAAAGTCAGCAATGGACAGAATTCTCTTACAAAGAGAGTAATCTTCAGTCACACTGAAGGGTAAGCATGAAATATTTTGTGTCTCATACTGTGACCTTCAAGCAAGAACATAATAATAAATTTGATTTAGGAAATTTATTTTGAAGAAAATAACATTTCTTAAATATCACTGCTCATATGTTCTAAAATATGATAATGTTGTGATCCATATTGGAATTTTTATTAATAAATGTAATCCTTACTAGTTGCTAAGAAGAATATGTATGGGGATGATCAGTTGTTAGCCTTGTACTGTGTGTTAGACCTCGTGTTGACTATGAAAGACATTATCAAAAGTACACACATGTGTATGTCTTTTCCTTTTTCCAATTAGTCTCAAAACAGTTTTCTTAACATCTAAATTACTTGACAGAGGTAAAACAACAGTAATAAAATTATTAATGTAATGAATAAAAGACAACTCAAGAGGTATATAAAAGCTTATTTCTTTAATAAAATAAGTTATTATATTGTTACCAAGAAATATTCAATTTTAAATAAAAAACTGCAATAGTGGGCCAAGATTTTTTTTTATATATATTAGTATTCATCATACAAAAAAATGCAAATTTTCGCTGTGGGGAACACATCTGACTCTGACATTCTCCAATGTACTGATGCTTTCCTAGATGCCCTGTTTCAAGAATCAGCTTCTGTGGCTAGGTACTCATTTGGTCATGTGGCATCTTCCTTGAGAGGAGGACAGGGAAGCTACCTCTGATCAGTGCAGGCTGATACCTTATACTCTCTCTTTAGCAGTCCTCTTGGATATATCATTAACTGTTAACACAATAAAGCTTAAAAAGTCATGAGGTGTCAACTAGAATGAGATCCTCAGTGTTCAAACAAACAGCAAGAAGTTAGGGGCCAAAGTCTAGTTTTTTTCCCTTATATTTATTATCCAAATTGATAAATTTTAGACAAAAAGTAAAATTTGAAAAAGTAAATTTCTATAATTTTTAAATATACTTAAGAATTTGAAATAAGTAATTAGTAAAACATGTATCAATCAAATGAGCTTTAAATTTTTATTTTTTTTTTGTTTTTATTTTTGGTACTTAAAGATCTTATCTGAGTTCATATGAGCAGGCTTCAATTGAATTTTTTTCTTTTTCAAAATGTAGGGAATGATTTTATGTAAGTACTATCTCCTGAAATCTGTATGGTTAAAATTTTTAGGTAATGAATGAAAGAAATCAGTGTGGAATAAAGCAGTTCTCACATGTAGAAGGAATAGCAGGCATGCATTTTATGATCTTAGAAGAATGATCCCACAATTTAAAATTGGCAGACATAAGTAAAAAGTGAAAATAAAAAGTGAAGTCTAAAAAACAAATCAGTAATATAGTAATATTCTTCATCTTCATCATTCTCCTTGAAGTTTTTCCTAAAAATTTAAAGAAAGATTCAATAAGTCACATGAACATGAGGCACAGTTTTTGTGTAAGGGCAACTCAATGGGTATTTTTATCCAATTAATTGTAATCAGATTTTATTTACACAATGTATACATGGATATATTTTCTTATGTTGATAATTGATTACATATTTACAAATTGGGAATATCATGTTGTCCTTAAAAACATCCATTGCTATTTCTGCAACATCCTTGTTAAAGTAAGACTTCTCTGTGGAGAGTTTAGCATTGCTATAATAACCACTATGCTTTACTGAAAGTGTAATGTGATACTTTTTATTGCCTCTAGGGGTTCATATGATTTTTAATTATCATTCTTATTACTTTCGTTGATATGGTTTTGAAATGCAAATATATTGCTTATAAAATTCCCCCCAATTTTTCTAGACTAAAATTGTTTATTTATTTCCATCAATTGCAAAGAATATATATTACAGAAATGTTAAACATTCAGTTTAAAAGAATACAAAAAGCAGTGTACTTATTTTTTTGAAGTTCCTTTCAGAATACAATTTGTAAACTAAGGTTTTAGAACCAAGGAGTTTTGTTTTCATGTAAGTTCTCAGAGCCATGTTACATTTATGGGTTGTGTTCAGCTGAGCACCTAGTATCTTTATTCTTACTAGATGGTATCTCCCAGGTCTGAACTCTTCTGTGATAATCAGAGAATGAAGTTAAACCTTCAGTCCCATTGGCAAATTGTGTTATGTTCATTATGCAGAGACTTAGCAGGTGATCGGGGCACATATCTTGTACTACCTTGTCCTCACTCCCCTATGTTTAACTCATACTATCCTGTGAATATGGGAAATTGTAAGTAGAAATGTAAGAACAATTATGGAGGCCAGGAAGAACAGAAAATTTCAATCTCTTATGACTACAAGAAAAGTAAGGTGCATGGATCACTCATAGGCACTAGTAGATTGACAGTTGATTAAAAGAAGATAAAGAAATTCCCCTCTGATTATTTTTCAATTGTATTTTTATTTCAATTCAGTATGAAGCAAGTTGCTAGCTAGTTGGAAGAAGGTGTACTTGAAAAAGAAACAAAGAATTTAACAAGTCTTTTTAGAGAGTGAGAAAAGGGAAAATTATGGATGATTAAAGTGAAATAATCAACTCGTATACAAAACCTGAATACCCTGAGAATTGGTATATCCATCACTAAATGCTAAATCTCCTATCTGTAAACACAAAGCAAGTTTACTCAGCATAGCTTTTTAAGTTTTGGGCTACTATTTCTTTCTTTTTCTTTCTTTTGCTTATTTGGTAGAATGAATGATTTATGGGAAAGTGACATACTATTTTGGAGATTTATTTTACATATTATGGCTAATATGTGCTTCCTAGGTATTTAAAAAAAAACAAACACTTGGTTAGTAGAGTTAACAAACCACTTCACAAAAGAAAAATCCCACACAGATGTTTTTGTCTGGGAACATTTCTGCCCCCCGCCCCCCCCCCCAAAAAAAGTCTTTAATCCAGGTTTATTTAGGGACACCAATGAATGCTGTTCAGAGCATTTCCAACTTCTGTTTACTAAATTGATTGAATTTTGCTTTTGCATTTTTCATGTGATATTTTACTTCAGTTAAATATTTGCATGTCCTTATTGTAATCTTCCTTCTTCTCTCCATTCCTTCTTTTCTCTGCAAAGCATTTCAATTCTTGTTTTGCAGAAACCACTGTCTTTTGGGGAAAAATACATGAAATACGAAAATAGAAGATAATAGATGATAAAATACAGTCAGGTATTTGTTTAAATGAGATAGATAAGGAAGGTCTCTGGAATCAGAGAGGACATGAAGTTTGATTCCACTGAGTGAACATGAGAATAATGAGGTAAGAATTTAATTCATATAAGATTATATTGTGCAGGAAGGTATTTTCAAAAGAACTAGTCCACTGGCCAGCCCCTCCACTACCTGCAAGCTTGTTCAATTAGTTATCACTCCCTGTTACACTTTTCTTATTTATATGTTAGACTAAATAAAAGAAAAACATTATCTCATAAAATTGCTCAGACATACATTAGACAAGTGGTAGGAATACATTTATAGCATTTTATATACTTCCTTAATTTAATATATTTTTTCTAAATTGATTGATAAGTTCAGAAAAATACAACATATCTTACTTATTATAATGTGTTTTTTCCTAAATGTCAGGGAGCTATCAATATTGACTCATTTGTTAACTCATGTACACTTCCACTCTCTTCTCTTTTCTTTTCTTTTCTTTTCTTTTCTTTTCTTTTCTTTTCTTTTCTTTTCTTTTCTTTTCTTTTCTTTTCTTTTCTTTCTTTTCTTTTCTTTTCTTTTTTTTTAGATAGAGTCTCACTCTGTTGTCCAGGCTAGAATGGCATTAGCTTAGCTCACAGCAACCTCAAACTCATTCTCCCAAGTAGCTGGGACTATGGTGCCCACCACAATGCCAGACCAATTTTTTTATCTTGCTCTTGTTCAGGGTGGTCTTGAACCACCAGGTTCCACAGGTCTTCCTGCCTTAGCCTCACAGAGCACTAGGATTACAAGTATGAGCCACCATGCCTGACTGGCTTTCATTTTTACTTGTATACCTGGCTGGCTTTCATTTTTACTTGTATTAGCAATATTTATTCTGGCTTAACTTTTTTCTGGGGCTGAATTTGTATTTGGACATAGTTCCTTCCATCAAAAAGAGGTAAATCTATTTGAAAAAACTCAGACCACTAAATATCAGAGTAAGGAAACTTCAACTGATGGCACAATATTTCAGATAGGCCTACAGAACCAGGGGGTCAACAATTTTCCAAAGTTATTCTTGTTTTTCAAAGTCTTTAGATAGTAGCAGAAAATCACCAACTCCCATCAAATAAACAAAAAAACAAACAAATAAATAATCAATGAAAATTATTTTTGCCTAATTATAGAAAGTGAAAAAATACTAAAATGCTACAAATTTTCTAGCCAAGGCAGAAATTGCCAAATAAGCCCTTTTTGCCTCATGTTGCTTTACACATGAAATGTTTTGAAAAGTTTCAGTGAGTAAAGACATTTGTTTGGAAAGTAAGGCAGAGCCATAGGATATAATCTGATCTGTTCTATACTTCCTCCCAAATATTATCCAATTTATCATTTTTTTTTTTTTTGTAAAATAAAAGGAGAAAATCAGAAAGTTCTGAGTGTCTGTTTTTTGTTCTTCTATAAATATGTACCTTACTTGTTCCATCAGCATGCCATGGAGTGGTCTAAACTTTGAATAGGAACACCAGGAAACAATCTATAACTTTAGGTAACGAACACTTAAACATAGAAAATTATTTCATAATGAAATATATATTTTCAGCTTAGGACAATTATGTATGAGAAGGCAAGTATGAATGATAACTTGAAAAAATAGGAAAGGTTTCAAAGAAAAAAGAGATAAACTTATGCACACAGGCTCAGACATGTAAATTTCTAATGACAAAATGAGCATTTCTTTATATCATAGAAGAATTATGGGATATGAGTTATGAATAGTAAATGCTATAAAAAATTTTCAGGGTGAATAATTTTATACTCTTAAAAACATATAAGAAAAGATTTAAAATATAAATTACAAACTAAAAAACATAATAAAAGTAAAGAAGATGTACTTGTTTTTATTTATTATTTATTATTATTAATATATGGATTTTTGTTTTTGAGACAGAGTCTCAAGCTGTCACCCTGGGTAGAATGCCATGGCATCATAGCTCACAAAAACCTCCAACTCTTGGGCTCAAGTGATTCTGTCGCCTCCGTTTTTCTATTTTCAGTAGAGACTGGGTGTCGCTTTTGCTCAGGCTGATCTTGAACACGTGAACTCAAGCAATCCACCTGCCTCGGCCTCCCGGAGTGCTAGGATTACAATTGTGAGCCACTGCGCCTGGCCAAGATTTACTTCTTAATATAGATATAACAGCAGAGTAGAAAAGACTAGATAAAGAATTACTGAAGTAGAAAATTGTTGAGAAGAAAATGTCACAAATAAATCATTAAGTGCTCTAAGATCCTTCGAGTTTCTGGAAAATGATAAAATAAGTAATTTATATAATAAATTAATAAGTGAAAATACATTCTATGAACTTAGAAAATAATTTGATGTAACAATAATAAAAATACCAGAAAGAATAAGTAATGAAAGCTTGGCGCTGTAGCACAGTGGTTCCAGTACTGGCCACATACACTGAGGCTGTCAGGTTCTAACCTGGCCCGGGCCAACTAAACAATGACAACTACAACAAAAAATAGCTGGGCGTTGGGGAGGGCACCTGTAGTCCCAGCTACTTGGGAAGTTGAGGCAAGAGAATCACTTGAGCCCAAGAGTTTGATGTTGCTGTGAGCTGCAACCACAGCTCCCTACTGAGGGTGACATAGTGAGACACTGTCTCAAAAAAAAAAAAAAAAAAACATGGTTGCACCTGTGGCTCAAAGAAGTAAGGCGCTGGCCCCATATGCCAGGGGTGGTGGGTTCAAGCCCGGTGCCTGCCAAAAACTACAAAAAGTAAATAAATAAATAATGAAAATATTGAATTAAGCCACAAGAAGAAAGGAATAGAAAAGAAATATAAAACATGTAGACACGTGTAAAACAAAAAGTAACATAAAACCCTAAGTCCCATTACGTGGATATGCATATATATATTTTTTTAACCATCCACTTGTTAATGGACATTAGAATTCTTTCTGGTTAGGGACTGTTAAGGATAATATTGTTATAATCCTTCATATACACGTCTTTGTGTGGACAATGCTTCATTTCATTTGAATAATATCTATTAATGTAATTACTTGATCGAATAGGGAGTACTTGTTTAATATTACTTATAGCCTATTTCTCACACTCTATACCATTTTATATTCTGCCTTTAATATTACTTATAGTCTATTTTCCACACTCTATACCATTTTATATTCTGACTAACAACATATGAGAATTTTAATTGTTCTGTATCTTAGAAAAACTCGGCATTGGCATATTTCTTAATTGCAGCCATTCCAGCAGTGTGCATATGACGTTTATCTAACTCTGGCTTATATTTTTGCTTGTGATGGCTAATATGTAGTGTCTTTACATCTTCATTGGTCATTCTTATATCCCCCTTTATGGGGTAATACATAAAACCTTTCGCCCCTTTTCCGAATCTATTTTTCATCTTACTGAGTTATAAAAATCTGCTACATATTTTGGGTATGATTTACTTATGAAGCACATATATTGCTAATATTTGCTCTTCCCATCAGTGGTTTTCATTTTAATCACTTAGCAGTATGTTTAGAAAATAAATGTTTATTTTGCTGAAGTTTTAATTTCATTAGTTTTTTAAATTTCCTTTTTAAATATTTGATAGCAGTGTCCAGTGAAGCCATCTGAATCTAGAGTTTCCTCTATGGAATTTGTAATAAATTATAAATTCTGCTTACTTTTTATTTATATTTTGGTAGTTTGATCATTGTATGGAATTTGTCTATCATCACTTCAAAATTTAGTGTCAGAGTTTATATTAGTATTCAATTATTTTTCTTTTAATTTCTACTTGAAATACAGTAATTTTTCTCTATTTTATCTCTGATTGTAGTAACTTAATATTTTTATTTTTTTAATTTACTTTGTATGATTTATTGTTATTCTTTTTGAAAAAAACTAGTTTGGCTTACCTGATTTTATTTGTAATTTTCTATTTACCTATTTTTAAAATTTTGACTATTATTCTCCTATTTCTCTTCACTTTGAACTCAACATGCTTTTATTTTTCAAGTTTCTTAAAAATTTTTAAATTTCTAAATTCTTAGGAATTTAGATCATTTATTTAAAATCTTTCCTTTTTTCTAATGCATGTATTTGTGAAAAGCTACACAATTTCTTAGTTGCAATTCTTACTTGCATTCTAAAATACTAGCTATGTATTGTTATCTTCCTTGAGTTAAAAATATGGTCAGGACCAGGCACCATGGCTCACACCAGCAGAGTAGGAGGCTAAAGCAGGAGGATCACTTAGGGCCAGTAGTTTGAGACAAGCCTGGGCAGCATCTCCTCTTTCTCCAAAAAAGAATGAAAAAATTAGTTGGGTGTGGTGACCTGTGTCCGTAGTCCCAGTGTCTTGTGTAGCTGAGATGAGAGGGTCACTTCGGCCCAGGAGTTCACTGTCATGACTATGTCACTGCACCCTAGCCTGGGAGACAGAGCAAGACCTTTTCTCAAACAAACAAACAAACAAACAAATAGACCTCTAATGGCCTTTGTAATTTTTCGTTGATACATTCTTTATTAGAAGTACATTAATTGATTTCTAATTATTGAAGGAATATTTTATTTATTATCATGCTTCATATGCCTTAATATTGTGAAAATCAATACTCTTTTTATAGCCAAGCTCATAGTCTATCTTGGTGAGTATTGTATTACTCTCTGCATTTGTGAAATATAGTGTTCTGTAGCATCAATTAATTATAGTGTTTCCTAATGTTTAAATCTTCTATATCTTTAGTGATATTACATCTTCTTTCATTCATTTTATAAAGAAATATATTAAAACACCATCTATAAGGGATGAGAAAAATACCTTGTGCAGAAGAACTCCAAATAATTTATGTAGATACTTTACTTTCAAACAGGGGGAGTATAACTCTCTACTGCTTGTGTGGTCTGAAAATAATGATATTCTTCCAAAAAGTAAACTATGAAAATATGTAAAATGAGAAGGTAAAAAATACCATGTCAGGATGGTGCTCCAGGTCAACATCAAATGTTAATTCGTGTTGACAGTCAGTACTCATGACATGATGTGACGCCAATGGCACTTACCTCTGTGGTCTTTCTCAAACAAACAAAGATACCAGTCTAATCATTAAAATAAGAAAAATATATTGATTTAATTGAGATACATTCTGAAGAATACTTTCAACGTTTTTAGTATCAGGAAGTCTGAGAAATTTTCACAGCCAAGAGCAGTCATAGGAGATATGTTATCTAAGTGAAATGTGGAATCTTACATAGGATCCTGGAATATAAAAAAGGATGTTAGGTAGAAACTAAGGATATCTGAATAAAGAAACAAATTTAGTTGGTTAATTAACAATTAATAATTGTTAATTAACAATTAACTAATTGTTACAAATGTTCCTTTTTAATGTAAGCTGCTATTCATAGAAAAAGCTATCAGGTATATAGGAATTTTCATATCTTTGCAATTTTAACTAAGGAACTTGCTATTTCTCTCTCCTCACCAACCACCTACCATACACGCAAAAAATCAGTTTTTTGAAAAAACTGGTACAATAGAAGCAATATTCATAGTTGTTTAAGATGTTTTAAGAAATCTAGGAGGAGGCGGAGCATGATGGCAGACAGGATGGACATGTAGCCCACCTCTCCCGAGCCATCAGGAGAGAGGAAAGGGTGTCTGGACCTTCCCTGACTGTGGATTATTGGTGTGGACGGACAGCTGGAGACGCTCAGCAAAGTGGCAAACTGCTATATCTGAGGGGGGTAATTTAAAACCAGACTCTGTTGTAGAGATTCTTCCCTGCCTGGCCCAGTGGCCAGAAGGCCCCTCCCTTAAGGAGGGCAGCAACTTGCAAATTCTGATAAAACCCAATTAACAAATATTTATTCCTGAACCGAGAGAGGCATCTGAAAGGAGAGCCACTCAAAACCATGGGGAACCAGGAAACCTCTTGGACAATAGAAAGGAAGAGAGCCACCTGGGAAACAGACATTTTTGAACTATCTAAGGGCAGGTGCCCTCCCCCAGACCATCAGGGATTGAGTAAGACCACAACATTCCTGCTGAAGAGGGATGGAGGGGGTTAGCGGTTCAGGCAGCGCTGGGCACTGGCTGGTCCAGATCAAAAAGGGAAACTCTGAACCATAAAACTCAGAATAAGATCCCCAGGCCTCCCGCCATGCTAACCGGCTCCTGCACACCAGCCCGTGCTCCCGCCACACCAGCCAGCTCCCGCTGTGGCCGCAAACCCAGCAGCACCACCCCCCCCACAGCTGATTACAGTCGTCAGCTTGTAGGAGAACCTGGGAGCAGAGTGGAAAGATTGGAGAAGCGTGGATTCCTGCACTAGTGGGAAGGTCAGTGCGAGTGCTGTCTGGAGCAAAATAGCTGAGGTTATACATTACTTGGGTGACAAACTTTTACAGAAACTCCAAAATGGCGATCTGCCATGAAAGGCAATTACCATGGTAACAGTATAAACTGTGAATCAGGTATAAGCCTGAGAAGCGCACACAGCGCCACCTAGTGTCTGGAAAGTATATATCAGTTTAATTATATTCCTATGAAAGCTGAAGCTTACATCATACATATAGAAGTATATTTCTACATACAAGAACAACTGTTTTATAGATGGTGTCTTTCTTTTTGTTTATATTTTTCTTTTTCTTTTTCTTTGTTTTTGTTTTTGTTTTGTGTGTTTGTTTTTGTTCTTGTGCTCTGTTTTTCCCTCACCATTTACTTGGAGGAGCTTTTGTAAATTTTTTATTATTACTTTTAAATAGATATATATTTTTTATTTCTATCCTTTCTAATTTTAATTTCTCCTTTCTTCTCTTTTAACTTTTCTACAAACACCACTTTTTAATCTTTTTTTAAAAATTACTTTACAACTATCACTATTTTTATAGCAGTTGTTTTTA
>CAUYPK010142712.1:0-13514 GCA_963574355.1 Loris lydekkerianus
GCTATAACCCAACTATACCTCAAGACTATGAGGAAAGGACCAAGGAAGGGGAAGGGAGGGGGGAGGTTTGGGTGGAGGGAGGGTGATGGGTTGGGCCACATCTATGGTGCATATTTTTATCTATAATAATAAAAAAAAAAAGTCATAAAACCATGGATGTTGGTGCAAATGTGTACATACTCTGTTATTGGAATGTAAATTAGTATAATGTTTATGGAGATTAATGCAGAGATTTCCAAAAGAAATAAAAACAGATCTATCATTTAAAAAAAAAAAAATTCTAACAAATACTGTTTTATAAATGAACATTTTTATAATCTACAATATTCTGTCATCACTGTTTCCTAGTCAGAATTTCCTATCTTTTAGCTTTGTAGTATTAGGATGAAAATACCATAGAACAATGTATCTGAGTATAGTGATTATTATGATTCATTGGAATAAAGTAGTCTCTTACAATAAAAAAAATGTAACATTTAAACTATGGTTAATCATGGTCACTCAAAATATATTGCATATCATATTATATCATATAAATAATCTTCTGAGTCGCCCCCACATCTAATCCTAAAATACTGAATGACACATTATAAGTTTAAAGAATTATAGTATAATGCATAACTATTCTGGATCTATTTCTAAAGTATTTCTGTATAGTTAATATTTTATGTAAAGTATATTTTAGGATCTGAATAAAGGGGTATGCAGAGGAAGAAGTGTGGATGGGGGAAGCCTAATGTATTTTACAAATACAAATTTTTACTATCCTGTAAATGCAAAAAATAAAAAGGAAAAATTATTTAAAATCAATTAAGAATCCATGATGTCATTTGATACAACTCATGACATAAAGGCTTTCACTCTCAGCTGCCCTGGAGGCTCCTTTACTTTAACTCGTGTTGTGTTGTCTGGATTCCCAGAGCTTGGTGGACAGCCTGAGAAAGCTGGTAAAAAACAAGTGGAAAAACAAAAAAGGAAAGGAGGTAAAAGTCCAATATTCTACTAATTCAGAGAACACAGAGGACCAGAACAGAGAGATAGAAATAACTAGTAATAAGGATAGTTAACACATGTGTGCTCACATTAAAAGGCTATTGATATATTAACCTATTTTGTTCTCAGAGTGACCCAATGAAGCAGGGATTATCAAACTGAATTCCCATGTTACACCATCCACAAAAGTCAATCACCTAGGAAGACTCAAATATGAAACAAAAATCTGTAAAACTTTTAAGAGGTTCAAGGGGAGAAGAGTTGAGTGAAGTAATTTTTTTGCACAAAATCCAAAAAGCACATCTAAGAATAATGATGATTTTTCCATTATTAATAGGCTTACATGCACAGGCGTAAAACGCAAAAATAAAATTAAAGTAAAATTTAACACAAGTCGAGATACGAGTAAGGGCTGGATGTTCAGTGTTGGGTTATGGTGTAATGGGGTTTCTAACATTCTGGATTATTCTATTCTATGAATATTTCTTATTTGTGGCAGTGTGTTCGTTTTTATATTATTTTATATATACATTCATTTTATGTCTGTTGAACAAATAAATTCACTTCTTTCTATATTCTCGGGGATACATGGCGACATTGCTGGCTGGCAGAAAGGCAGGCAGAAACCCGAGCAATGAGTACTGAGTGCTGGGAAGGGAGGGACAATTTGTTCTAACAGCACAATGGAGAGGGCAGTGCTGAGAGAAAATCAGGAATCAGAAATGCTTCATGCACAAGATTGCATTTACTCTGGGACTCTGAGGATAATTAGGAAATCTCCAGGTGGTAAAAGAGGGGAAAGTGCACTGGACTTTTAACAAAACATTCGAGAAGAAAAACCTAGCAAGCAAGAAGTAAATCCCAGGTACAACTAAGAGAGGAAATGGATTCACTGAAGGTAATTAGGGATATGAGTGCTTTTTTTTTTTTTTTTTTTTTTTTCCCACATGGTCTACAATCTAAATTCAATTCCCTCCCCCCACACACAATGATAGAGTGATTCTGACAGTAAGGGGAATGATAATGACTCAAGAATTCATAAGAAAAGGCTTACAATATGCCAGGGGAATGGAAAAAGATGCCAAAGGTTTTGTGTCACTCTGGGTTTATTCAACAAACATACTTTGGAAAAAAAAAAAAAAAAGAAAAGAAATTCTGCTGTGTCTTGAGGTAAGGGTGGGTGCTAGACCCAATATGTTTAGCTCGTTGTTCTCATATCTTTTCCTGATCGTCTTTCCCCTTGTTTTCTTGCCTAAAGAAGTAAAAATTTAGATTGTCTTATGTCCACATTTTCTCATAGCTTAGGGTGATCAAACGTTACAATTCCATCCCATGAGACGTAAATGATTATTCTCCTGACAATGTCTGGCAAGATTCTCTTTCCTTGGTAAAGACATTTAAGCATCTGTTGCTATCATTTTCTCTCTTCCATCTGGACTGTGAATGTAATGTCTTGATCCTGGCAGTGATTTTGCTACCATGAGAATGTCTGACTGTCACCCTTGACATTTATGAACCACTGAACAAATACCAGAAACTTCCTTCCTCAAGGCGTTTTATTATCTTAGAAAAAATAAAACCAAATTTGTTAAAGCCGCTGCTGCCTGCAATTTCTATTACTTGAAGCCAGAAGCATTTCTAGCTGCTAGAAAGCTCATTGGTCACTGAGAAAGCAAAGCTCCAGCTAAACTAGTATTCATCATTGGTTATGGGAAGAAAAAATGGTATGTA
Source organism: Loris lydekkerianus (assembly GCA_963574355.1). Lineage (NCBI taxonomy): Eukaryota > Metazoa > Chordata > Mammalia > Primates > Lorisidae > Loris > Loris lydekkerianus. The sequence continues at coordinate 2,725 of CAUYPK010142712.1, forward strand.
CTTAAAGTCTGAGCTTAGGGATTTATAAAAAATTGGCATGAGGTTGAAAGAAACATCTTAACTAAAACGAGGAGAAATATTCTTCAGATGTTCCCATGCGTTCACATAACATTGTGATTTTAGAATCTGAACCATCTAAACTCTGGAGTATTAAATATTTAGGTCAAAAGTATTGAACATATTGATATTTAATTCATTAATGATGACAGGTTTTTGAAAACATAACAAATATATTGCAATTGCTCTCTCATGGTTAAATCTGAAAATGTAAAAATTTCTAAGTGCCCATCATCAGTTTGGATCCTCAGTAAGCTAATTATAAATTGACCTTCAATGTATTTATTGATTGACTCCCAAGATAACAGTCAGCACCTGTACTCCATCCCAAACTGTTACTGGTAGTTTCCAAAGGGGGACTTACAGAGAGATACTTCCTAGTGCCTCCTAAATCTCCACTTTCCTCTCTTTTTCCCTTCTCTTCACCGACCCCATCAGTCAGCCCTACTGGCCAACACCACTCTTCTGAGGTCTACCACGCTGTCACTGGGCCCTTCTCTAACTTTTAGTGAGCACTGGTGAATTTGTTTGTTTCAACACCATGGTCTCTAATTGACCTTGATGCTTCTCTCAAATGTTCCAGCCTCCAAATTTCAAGTGTTTGTTCCCTTTCCAGTTAATAGGAAACTTTTTGTTCTTATATTCAACTGTTCTATACAGAAAAACACAAACCATAAATATTGGTCCTTAAAGATGTTTAAACAATTGTTAATGGCCCTTTTTTTAAAATCTCAAAGTGAGAAATATACCCTCTGCCCCCCAGAGAACTCAGAAGCAGTAAGTTTTATTATAGGCTAAATTATACAATTTTATTATATAACTAATAATTTTACATAACATAACATAACATTTTATTACATAACCATTACATAACCATAACTATTGTTTCATCTTTCTTGTTTCATCTTTCTGGTATCTGACACTCTATACCCATGTCAGTTCTTCTTTTGGGGACCTGCTGTCTTTTCTTGATAATGTAGCTTCCTTCCGCAACGTGGTCTTTCCCTCTCCACCCCTGCTCAGGACTTCCACCTGTCTGCCATGTCACTACCGTAGTTGTGACGAGCATTTAACATGTAAGTCATGACCTGTTTGCTTTATTTGAGTTACATTTTAGAAAAAAATTGCACTAAACTCTGCATAGAGGTACATCCAATTGTTAGATTTGACTTAGTGTGGTGAGGTATTTTATGCATTTATCCTTTTATGATCTAAAAAGAAAAAAGAATTGTTACCTAAACTTGAGGATAATGAAACTGAAATTCATGAAAAGTAGGTGGCTAGATCAACGTCACATAGCTAAATGAGCAGAAAGTTCAATGTCTGGCTTTGTGGCTTGAAGCCTTGCTTCCTTAGTCATTGGTCATCTTCTTTCTCTCTCTCTCTCCACACCCACTGCCTTTGTGTGTGTGTGTGTGTGTGTGTGTGTGTGTGTGTGTACCTCTTTCCTTTCTACTCCATAAAAATAAACCAGCCTCAACTACCACCCAAGAGGACTGACAACCTCTACATCATGTGTAGATACACAGATACGCATACCTTCAACTCTAGAAATTTAATTGCTTGTATTCTCAGGAATACACCTTAACTAAAAGCGTAATCATTTATCCTTAATTACACATTAGATTTTTATCTCAGTTGCTCAGCCACAAATATCCAAAAATCAAGAAATGACCTAGACAGAGAATCATTGAAATTTTAAGACAAGAATAAAGATCATTTCTGGTGACACTTAATGTAAGTTAAATAGAGAGCATTTCAATATACTTATTTCATTGTTAAAAAGGCTATCACATTAACTGATGGTTACATGCTAGATAATTAATTATGCATGTGACTACTCATGCCAAAGATTGTTGTAAATGATAAACAAATACTTTTCATTAGCTGAGACTTAACTTCTTCAGATATGATATAACATAATCCTTAACCAGGCAAAAGTTAACATATTGCCACGAGTAAAGGAGAGAAACTTACTGAGCTAGTCAAAAACATTTAAAAAAATATTTTTTAAGAACTAGAAAAATTCAACATCTAGGATGCACAGATCTCAACATAAGCAAACACTGATTACACTGGTGATTTAAAATCCTCATTACAGGCCTCTTCATCAAGCATCAAAATTACTTAACCTAGTTCAGATTATCTCCATGGCTCCCACTTTTCCATTTAGGATGTCACTCCTAGGATCAGAGGAAAGCAGGTGTGAATGTGTGGGGGCTGGGAGAAGTGCTCCAATTCCATTCTTGTGAGTACCAGATGATCCTCTTTATTGATAAAAGGAGTTTTGGAGGACCAAAGAAAACCACAACTAATAAATAATTTAAGCTTGAAAAAGTGAACCATAGATTTCAATCACATTTACATAAAGACACTGACATAAGGTAAGTTATTCTCTGTGTCAAAAAGCACCTGCTATGTGACCGTTATTATGCTAAGCAAAAATTGTTCTTTTAAAGAACTGCAAGGAAGAAAAAAAATACAAAACAAAACAAACTATATACACACATACACACACACACACACATTTAAAAATATGTAACATTTTATAACATATAAATACATGTTAACATATAACATGTATTTGAGAACTAAAAGACTTACTACACTCAATTTTTATGAGTTCAAAAAAGGAGAGGATCAATAGATAAATATGGGAAATATTTATGGAAAAGAGAAAAAGAGAAACAGAGAATGGGGCTGTAGACTGTTAGAAAGTGATTTCACCCTAGAATACAGCTGAAATATTGAAAAGTTGCTGGGATTCTGTATTTGAGAGTAATATTAAGACTAATTTAACATATATTTTTAATTTCTAAATAATTTAAATCAGCCTTGTTCCTCCAAATATGTGTTTAGGAAACATGTCATTTTCTGTATGGGATTAGTATTGCCAATTTTTTTTTAATGTAGACGTAATAACAACTGCTTTATTGAACTAGAGGGAACATGTAGATACATATATTGAAAGAGGAATAATTTATTTGTTACCATCATAAAAATAAATTTTAAAAGGAAGCCAGCCTTTCAAGTACACGGAATACACTATTTAACTCCTTTGCATCAGTCATCTTTAGAATAAAAGTGTAAAGCAGATAGTGGTTTTGTCATTTTATGGATGAAGAAACTGTATCTAGGAACAGTTCAGTAACTTGCCCCAAGTCACATTAGGAGCAGACTTAGTATTTAACCTGCTTTTTTTTTTGCAGTTTTTGGTCGGGGCTGGATATGAACCCGCCACCTCTGGCATATGGGGCTAGCGCCCTACTCATTTGAGCCACAGGCGCCGCCCCAGGAGCAGACCTAGTATTTAAATGTAGGAATTCTTGGCTCCTAAGATCTAGCTTTGCCTTACACAGTGCTGCTCTGAACCCCTGTGCTGAGAGGGACCGCATAGCCCTCTGTGTTAACCATGGCCTTTCTGTTCTCACAGACATTACAGTATTTAAATTATTACTTTATCCACATGACTTCACCCCAGACTACGACCCCTTTGGGTCTTCCCTAAAATTTTTGCATAGAGTCTCATTAAATAGTTCAATGATGGCTTTTTAAAGAATGAAGCCCAGTGCTGTAGTGGAAACAAATATGACTTTGACGCAAGATCAACTTGGGCTTCCACCCCTGACTGCCACTCACCAGCATCATGACTTGGTGTAAGTTATTCAGATTTACTGAAGTATTTTCCTAATTTTTGAAACCATCATGGCCCACTGAATTTATAAAACTGATGTGATCTAATGTAAGCAAAACATTATGCACATAAATGTACCAGAAGCCTAAGGTTAGCGCTATGAGAACTGCAGAGCCAGAAGGACTCAAGATTAGCAGAGCTGCTGGAGTCACCTGAAGCCATCTATGAGAATTCTGTCTGCCCAGACCCAAATAACAGTCTATTAATGTATACTCTAATCATGAGAGGATCAGAAGAGCAAGGTAGCAGCTAGGGGTGTCTGTGCGTGTGCTAAGGGGTAAGATGGGTTTAGAATTTTTCCATCTCATACAGAGGAGAGAACTGGATAAAAGTGTAACTTGAATCTGTAAGTTTAAGGCAGATAATATTTGTGGAAATTCTCACGCATTCTACCTACCTTATAATCGTATTGTTTTAATTTACAATCTCCTGCTCACACCTGCTGATTAGATGGCACAGTTTGCTGATCAATGACACAAGTCAAATCACCCTGGGAATAAACTGCTCTCAGATTCCATATACTGGACTTACGTTTCTGACAGATAACTGTCTTCAACTGGCAGGCGATGACAAATTATTTTCTGGACATATCTTTCAACCTTAGAAAAATTTACAATTAAAGATTTAAAAAAATAAATTCACGGATTTAATTCTCTAATGGAGAGATCAGGGATATTGGTTTTAATCACCAGAACATTCTGCATACATTTAACATTGAAGTAGCTATAATGTTTAATAAAACCATCATTGTAAAGATTCTAATGGATTGGTCTTGACATTTCAATTTGAAAATGTCTAGTTAAGTAACAGATCCAGAGTTGTCAGAGCAAGTTAAATGATGTCAAAGCAACTTAAGAGTATTTTACAGATTATTAAAAAGGTAAATGAATTTCAGACTAGCTATACTTAACACTTAAGATTTATTTAAATTTTGAAAAAAGTTTTCTTTACGTGTATTTAAAATATTTGAAAATACTTGAAAATCCAACTTAAAGCATATTAGAGAATTTCTACGTTATAAATAAAATAATGAGTTTTTGGAGTGGAATTTAAAGCTAAGGTGAAGCATTTTGACCATGTTGTAACAAAACAATGGTAATTTAACTCTCAACTATGTGTGGTTCTTTCTGTTCAAAGAAGTTTCTTACAGATAGAAAAAAAAAAAAATGATACCACTAAAAAAATCATTTGATAAATACTAGCTTTTTTTCCATCTCTGTGAGTCTCACTTTAAAATTGCTTCATGTCATTCTGTAACTAGATAGATGAATGGTCTATAACTATGAAAATCCACAAACAGCAAAAATATAAATTTTATATTAATTTCCAAGGAGGAGGCACTCTATCATGGTTATAGTTATGGCTCCATTATCTAACTGAATTAAGTTAGATATGTTGACTCTAAAGATTATTTTTTTCCACTGATGTATGATGTGAAGTAGAAGGTCTAAGATTTTATCTTCTCTTTGACATAGAAAAGCAAATGGAATTTTAGGATCTCTGGGACAGCACAGAAAGTGAAGATGGGAATAAGAGCTCTGTAACAAAACTACAAGACCTAAATCATTCCCTGCACCATGCTAAAATATTCCTCAAAGAAATATACTGGAAGAGTTAAGAAAAGATTATATCACATCATGATCTTTTATTAGTGCTTCATTAAAGAATTGAGTCAAGATTTTGTTTAAGTTTGAAAGAAAAGGAGGAAAAGTATCAGGCTGCAGATGTATAGGTAAGATCAGCAAAACTGGGAGAGAGAGCGAGAGAGGACAGTAATTAGAACCCCACAGAGACAAGAATCCCCAGGGAATCCTGGGTGAAGAAAATCATTAGAAACTCTGAGAGCACAGGTGTTGCATCAGAAGTCAAATTATGTATTTGTGCTTAAAATATTAATAAACCCATACAACTGGATATCTTAAACTTTCACTATCAAAACATTGTCATGAAAGCCCAAATATGTAGCTTTAAAATTGGATGTTTAATTCTTGTGAATATCTATCATGAAGTTAATTTTGGCATATTTAATGCTGAGCCAGAGTTGTTAATCAAAATACTGGGCTAACATCCTGGATTATTTCAATTCTGAGACATGGAACAAATCTCTGAGCCTGCATTTCTTTTATGCAACTTCCCACAATAGTCAAATTTTAATATGCAGTAGTTCATGTAAAATATGCTCTTTAGGCCATGGGCACACCAAGAACCAAGAGCTTGATGACTGCCTGAGCCTCAGTGATATAGATCACTGTTTTCTCTTTGATTGAGTTGTTCTCAAATGGCAAATTTCGTCTTTTGAGTAGTAAGTCAAATTTTATTTAAGTTATTCTATCCTTAACTTCATGTTGACTGCAAAGACTGTCTTGAGCATTTGTCCAGGAGTCACTTAGACAGCTCAGAAAAGGTAGTGCAGAGAATTTGTGTCCCCATCTTTGGCACGTCTCCTTGTCCATTTGCTCTGTCACTTTCCTTGAAGATTTCTCTTGGTGAGTTTAGCTGCCTGTGTGGCGCAGACAGAGGCATGCACCCGGCCAGAAGTGGTAAAATAGAGAAAATCACTTGGGTCGTTGCCTTCTGCCAATAGTTATCTTCATTTCAGTTTCTACTACCTCTATAATACTCCTCGGTGTCTTCAATAGTTGCTTATTTTTTATATTTCCTCTAGAATTTATAGTTCTTTCTATGGGAAGTTGATCCAATTGGAGCTCACTGGTTTCTCACCAGGTGGAAGGAAACTCCTGTAGGTTAAGTTTTGTCATAGTTAGAAAGTCTTACCCTAAAAACTGCTGGAGAAAAGTTATCAGTGTAATCAGATAATTCTAACTGGATCTTTACTCTACTGCTTTCTTTCTCAAATATTCATTTCCTACAAAGTCTTACTTTTAGTTCGAAACAAATTTTACTCAATAAAGTGAAAACATGAGTATTTTTATCACTAGTTGCAAAAGGTCAATTTAGTTTGGACAGCTATCATGACACTATATTAAAAGTAAATTACATAACCACCATACCTCATAAAAATGTTTTCAGTGAACATAACAGATATTATAGTCATCAACGGCAAGTAACCAAGACTTATCTTGATTAAACATTTTGACAAAATATTATTTGAACAATAATAACTTATGCTTAGGAGATAACACGTATGTTATCGTGAAGTTCTTGAATTTGGAGGTTTTTATCTTTTCATGAGAAATAAAAAAAGTAAGTAGGAAACAGGGAAAAAATAATGGTGAGACTTGGGATCTGTCTTCGTTTGCGTTAGCTACGCACTTCTTCACTGTGAGCGAGGGTTCCTTGGGGATGTTAGTTTAACTGAAATCTTCTGGAATGGGTCTGCACCTCTGTTACACTCTTTTACACAACAAATCTATAAAATGCTGAATGGTCTGTATTATAAAAGCTCTGAATAGTTATATTAGCATATCAAGAAAGTGTCTTTCGGAGGTGTTTTTTTTTTTTTTTCCCCTCCCATTTATCCATTTATCTGCAAGTTTTCTGTGGAAGAGCCCAGTAAGGTAAGCAGTGTGTCTTGGAATCTGAGTTTATTTCAAGTTACTGAAGGGCAGTCCAATGGGAAGTGAATGAATGATATCCAGAGGGCGCTTTTCATAAGATTAACCTTGTGGTTTCAAGAAACATTAGAAATTACGATACAGAAATATTTTTAATCTAGTTTGTTGCAAGTGAGAATACATTTTGACAGAATACTTGACTCATTTTCTTAAATTTAACTACGAGTTGTTATTTCTAACCTTCCGATTCACAATGAATACCAATCACTTTGCAGAACTAAGTCCTCATGTTCAAGAAGTATTTAGACTTTTAAGAGACATATTTGTTGTATAAAATAAAATATATTCAAAACCATTTAAAAATGTATGTGTTTTTGTTCAATAGTAAGCATTGGGTAATTTTCAGGATGTTTCCCCATACTAATTTAATCATTCAGGATGTGCATAGGAAACATTACTTATGTTACCTAGGGATAATTTTCTGCATAGCCAGAAAAGGTGATTACAAAGATTTCTACCAGCTCTGAAGTTCTTTCTTCTTAAAGTTTGTCCACTATTTCCTATTGTCAAGTAATTTGAAAATTTCTTAATAAACAAAAAGTTATTAAGATAGAGAAGTTAATAAATGCACATGAACAATTATAAATGGAAAATAAACACATATTTTCTCATCACCCCACTGAGAAAAGAAAATATTTCATTTTTGAAAACTTCTGTGCACCTTTCAGCAAGTTGGCTTTATAAGCAGTGGCAAAAACTTAGCTAGAAACTAGGATTACTAGTTTATTAAAGAATGAAAAGACAGATCTTAAGGGTATCACTGATGTTACAGAGTTCAAGAGGGAGAAAAGCATAGGAAAAAAGGGTAACCTAGAAAAGAAGCACCCAGTTCTGCAAATTCTGATCCAATATCTGGCTGATCCGCAATTATATTTGATGCAAAAACTCCAAGTAAGGCCAAATAAGGCCAAAAGAGCAGAAAATGTATTTCAGCTGCTGTCAACAGTGAGCGCTTGCTGTTTGAGTTCAGCGAAGTTAACCTTCTAGAACAAAAGGTTAAATATCATGTACATATAATCCAAGAAGAAAAAGAGGAAAAATAGGGAGCAGAGATGGGTGGAAGAATTAATGGATAAAACATCCCCAAGTGGACAAAAGGCATAATTGAGAGGTTTAAGAAGTTTATCAAGTAATTAAATACACCAAATACAAAGAAACCCACACCAGACACCTTACAAACTGTTGAAAATATTCAAAGTAGAGGTAGCAAAAGAACACTTTATATACTTGGAGGCAGTGATACAAATGTCTGTTAATTTTCACCAAAAACAATAAAATCCAGAAGCCAATGTGACATTTCAAAAGTGTAAATATTTTGAAACTAGATTTCTATTTTCAGTAAAAATATCTTTCAAAATCTAAAGCCAAATGAAACTATTTGATCATAAGAGAGTGCAAGTCAGAGAGATAATGCCTATTCAGCAGATCTGTACTACAAGAAATTTTGAAGAAAATCTTCAAGTGGAAAGGAAATTAGCAAAGGCATACACATTTCAGCTCATTTGACCTCGTTGACAATTATAAAATACTTCACCAGTAAAATCAGGATATTTATTCTTTCCAAATGCTCATGCATATTTATCAGAATAAATCATATCCTAGCACAAAAGAATGCTCAGTAAAGACAGGATTGAAGTCACACAAAGCATCTTCTCCAACCACAATAAAAAATAAACTAAAATTAATAACACAGCAATAGAAAGGAAAACACTAAATATTTGAAAACTAAGCTTACAGTTCTAAATAGCCTGTGTTCGATTAACATATCATAAACCAGGCATAAATATATATTCAATTGAATGTAATGAAAACAAGATACATCAAAATTTATGGTGTAAAGTGCTTAAAAGTAAATTTATAACAAGAAAATTCTTCTATCAGAGGTATAAAGTTTTAACATCAGTTATTTGACATTTTGTCCTAAATTAACAAACATATAAAAACTCCACATTCACTAGAATGGTCAAATTTAAAAGACTGTAGCATGAAATAGCAAGGCTGTGGCAAAATGAGGACCCTCATGACACAGCCAGTGAGAATCTACAATGCTATAACCGCCTTGAAAACTGTTTGTTGGTTTCTTAAGAAGTTAAGCACATACATTGTGGAAAATACCTTACCAACATTTTTCTATATTTCTATAAAAATCCCAAGCCTCCTAGAAATGTTTTTATACACCACGAGAATCATATCTGTAGCTCTCTATTTAATTACTCTGATCCAATGAGAGAGTAAAGTTTCTCATTCTGGTCAAAGGGTTACAGCTGGACTAGGTTCTAGTTTAAGACCGCCAAGGTTCTGGGAAGGGAAGAGTTATTTTGGAAGTATTTATTGATGTATGCCAAAGGAGAATGGGCTCCAGGACCTTGCAGACAACTCAAGGTCATAAAACTGAGTCACAGGAGCCATCTGGTTCTTAAAGAAATTTTTCTATACACACCAAAAGGCTGGAGTAAGGAGGACCTTTCAGGATGTGTGGGGTGTCACTGCCTCCTGCTCCTTTATACTAATTTCTTCTTTATTCTTTGCCTATGGGACGTCCAGCTCTTTGCACAGGACAATTGATCCAGTTCTCACACTTTCCTAAGGATATGACTAAAGCAAAGAGAGGAGCATGTTTATGACTTCCAGTGACATATCTAATAAGAAATCTGTCTCTGATCAAGAACATCTCATGTATACTCTTAGGCTTAAACTAACAAAGACAATGTTAAAAACTCAACGCACACACAACACGCAGTCCTGCCATTCCACCCTAGGAAGGAAAGGAGGGTAGAAGTAAATTTAGTAACAGAAATAGACACGTACAAAGCAAAAACTAATAAAAATGCCAGGAAACAAAAACGCCTTAGTAGGTTTATTTTATTTTATCTTAATTGTTAAATCACAGCCATGTACATTTGTGCAATCAAGGGGTACAATGTGCTGGTTTCATATACAATCTGAAATATTCTCATCAAACTGTTCAACGTAGCCTTCAGGGCATTTTCTTAGTTATTATATGTATTTAGTAGGTTTCACTGTACCCATTTTAAGATGTACCATAGGTGTGGCCCCACCCATTACCCTCCCTCCACCCTGACTTCTGCCCTCCCTTCCTGTCCCCTGGCCCTTTGCCCATATTCTTGTGCTATAGTTGGGTTATAGCCATCATATGAAACCTATAAATTAGCTTCATAGTAGGGATGAGTACATTGGATACTTTTTCTTCCATTCTTCAGATACTTTGCTAAGAAGAATATGTTCCAGCTCCATCCATGTAAGCATGAAGGAGGTAAAGTCTCCATCTTTCTTTAAGGCTGCATAATATTCCATGGTGTACATGCACCACAATTTGCTAGTCCATTAGTGGGTCAATGGGCACTTGGGCTTCTTCCATGACTTAACAATTATGAACTGGGCTGCAATAAACATTCTGGTACAGATGTCTTTGTTATATTGTGATTTTTGGTCTTCTGGGTATA
>CAUYPK010142714.1:0-11090 GCA_963574355.1 Loris lydekkerianus
CAAGGTGAGTAGGTGGTCCTGATCCAACCCGCCCGATGTCCCCAGGAAAGATGAGGGCACAGGCAGAGGGAAGATGATGTGAGGACACAGAACATGTGTCTGAGGACACAGTCGGAGGCACTGCCAGGTGAGGACACAGGCTGAGGCACCTCCAGGGCTTGCTGTGCTGTGAGTGGCAGGTCCTCAGCAGCACAGGAGGTGTCTCCCCAAAGCAGGGGGCTTCTCAAGGCCTTTTTGTCAGCACACTCCAAAAGCTGTCGGCATTTTCTCTCAAGACGTACAACACAGACACAAACACACAGTCGCAGTAAAACCTCCTGCTCTGCATCCCCCTGCAGCTGCTGTGGCCAGGCTGCCCTGGCTGGGAGCCTCACCTTCACCTGGAGACGCCACAGGGCACCCAGTGACCATGCAGCCCCAGGCCTCTGGCCAGAGACAGCTCTGTGCTACTCTTTAGGTTCTGGAACTCACCATGGATCAGGCCCAGGCTCTGCCCACTTGCTACCCCTGCCGCCAGCCCCAGATAGTCTCCATCCATCAGCCACCCACATGGTCTCAGCTCAGCCAACGTCCCACAGACCAACGTCTCCATGATGTTCACCCTGCTGCCCAGCACACTGGGCGTCTGCCTGAGGTTTACACTCAGCCATACCTGGCTCTCTGAAGATGCACCCTAAACACATACCAGGCCACTCATCAACAAGACCAACACAGACAGCCTACTCTTTACCCATCTTGCAGTCAGGGAAGCAGGAAACTCCACGGGAGAGGGGTTAGTCATTTGCAAACAGAACCTCGCTGTCCTGCCAGTCCCCAGGAAGCGTCCCTTCCTGCCTCCTGCCAATCATCTCCCAAACAGGTCCAGGGTGGAAACATCAGCTTCTGTAGGATTTCTTTCCCAGGCACTAAACCCAAGTGATCCTCCTGTCCCACCCATGTGATGCTCCTCACACAGCAGGAGGGAACCCGCTTTGGCCAAACTCAGCTGGTCTAACTACTAGCTCTGTCCAGTCCAGCTGTGTGAACTTGGGCACAGTATTTACATGGATGGAGCCTGGGTTTTCCTTCTAGAAAATGGGGATCCAAAGTTCCCACTTCATGGGGTTATCGTGGAACTCTGGCTCCCAAGGGCCCTCCTGTGTCTCGCCCGTGCTCAGGTCTCTCCAAGAATTGTGTGTGAAATCCTGTGTCTACGTCAGCATCTCTACTGACTGCACACTAGCCAGCAGAAGACACAGGCGTGGTCAGGGCTTCCTCTGGGACCAGGTCACGGCACCGAGGATGTGTTCTCAGAGTATTCAGGTGACTGTTCACACAAAGCATAGGAAAACAGCCATCAGGCAATTATTAAAAATGGGGTCTGGGAGATGTTTTCAATTAGTTGGTGAACTGTTCACACAATGCAAAGTGAAAAGCAGAATGCAGACTGTATAAGTGTGTCCACATGGTGATTTTTTTTTTTTAATAAAAGCATTTTTTTAAAGACTGGAAGGAAATACAGCAAATCTTTTTTTTTTTTTTTTTTTACTTGTCTTTCTTTCTTACTAGATTTTAATCTCTATAAGGACAGTAATTATACAGTAACTATATAAGATGGTATTGGGGATTTTCCTTCATTTAAAAAAAAAAAAAGATTCTCAATTTTTGACCATGAAACTGTGTTATTTTTAAAATCAGGAAAATAATACTTCAAAACTTAATGATGTACAAGGCTAGATCCATACCAGAAAAGTTGAACAAGAAAAATAAAATTTCCTTCCAAACTGCACGTTAGGGACAGACAGGGAACAGGCTGAGAGAAGGAAAAAGAAAAAAAAAAAGAGGGGAAAATAAAAGGGCAGACAGGGAGCTCCTTGGCTTAGACACGAGCAGGTGGGAGACAGACTGTCCTGGGCCATTACAAAAGCAGCACTAGCTAAGATTGTGGTTGGAATCTTAAGATTCAGAGATCATTCAACTCCTAGAACCCCCACAGAAGGACTCATCAATAAGAACGATTTAAAAAGAAGTTAGCATGCCATGATTAACCAATGCCCCGTTAATATGTTGGAAACTTCCCAAAGGAGAAGTTAGTGTAAGGAAAGTGTGGAGTCAGCTTGGCCAATACCCTCGGTTAAAGAATTGCGTAAGCATTAGAGTAGGCGGAGCAAAGCTAGCTGGGAACTGCGGAAGAAATAAACACAAAGGTAAGTTTGTGAGGTTACAGACCGGCCTCCCTCTCAGGAGCCCTCATCTGCTTATAAACTTCAGCAGCATGTTCTGTTTGCTCTGGAATTAAACTCCTCTGTTAAATCACCACCACCGCCTGACTTCTTCTTGGTTGTGCTGCTGCTTCCCAGTTTCCTCTTTTTGTGCTGAGTCAAAGCGCTCCAGGTTCTGGGGACTACTTGCTAGTGGCACCCAGAGAAAGCTGGAGCTGGGGCTGGGGTCATCACAGCCCTGACACTGCACCTGTGCCCTCACCTTCAACTTACTCTTGTTGTGGTTGTTGGTCACGCAATGCCCTAAATCTCATTAATTAATCAATTAAAATAAGACATTAGAAATCACAAAAACTAAAAATGAAAAAGGTCTGAAAAGCCCTGACGGTTTTTCACCCTGGCTTCTTTCCTAGCTACGGCTGGATAAGTAGCATCTTGCCAAGTGAAACTGAAGGTTTTAGACTTGAAGCTTTGATTAGGTTCAGAAAGCTGATGGTACGTTCAAGAAAATAAGCAAAACACAGAAGAAATTAAGTAAGAGCCTGCTCAGGCAAGGTCTGTTCTCCCAGGCCTACCACCCACGTAGCAGCTTCCTGCAGGTCAGGAGCGCGGGTGGAGACAGACGCTGCCAACGTCCTCTCAAAGCTCATGTGAACCCCAGACCCTGCAGCGCTGGACTCAAGGGCTGGGGCCTCAGAGGTGATTAGGGTGCGGAGGATGCTCAGAGGGGGATTTGTGCCCGATTAAGGGAGACCAGGACTCCCTCTGCTCTCCACCTGTGAGGACGAGGACACAGCAGGAAGACAAACTGCCATCTTCACCATGGGCCTCCAGCCCCCAGGACTGTGAGAAATAAATGTCCACTGCTGAGCCAGCCCGTCTGCCGGGTATCTTTACAGGAGCCTGTGCTGCCTGAGGCAGACAGCACGGCCAGATGGAACTGACTCGGAGCAGGCAGCACAGTGACTGTCACGGGGTGTGAGGGACAGGCATGCCAGGTGGGCAGCAGTGGAGGCCTGAGCCCCCAAGGCCCAACAGAAGAAGCAGAGTCCTGCAGAGAGCTCCTGAGGACAGGCCAGCTGGGAATCACTGGGAGGAAGCCAGAAGGAGCGGTCGGCATCCTGCCTTTCCCACACCTCCTGCTGAGGCTCCTCTTGGCCGGAGCTGACCAGACCAGAGACGCAGGATACTCTGGCCAGCCTCAGCCAAGAGCAGAATGGGGACAGCAGACAGTACACTGGGCTGCACCGTCCCTAGGCTGCTCCACCACGTGGGCTTCTGGACACGAGATTATCCCTACCGCGGCCCCACCAGCGCTTTCACAGCTTTCTCACGTAGATCTCTGATAAACGGCTATCTCTTCCTCACTCTAGTCATGGAGGTTCTCTTCCTTGTAATACTTGCTAGCTTCACCTTGACCTCACAAATTTGTCTTTTCAAATTCTAGTAACATACCTGCACTTTAAAATGATGAAAAGCCATCACTTCAGAGGTGATGAGAAAAAATATTGGGGTTTTGCTCATAATTTATTTCTTCTAGCTTTGGAAGCAAAACTGGGCCTTCCTAAGTATTAAGTAAAACACTACGGTAGCCGCCTCCTCCGCAGGGAGCTGTGGAGCAACTCTTCCCGACAGTGGCCAAACACCACCACATGTATCTTCAGAATCAGTACCTTTTATAGCTGCTTCCCCTGCCAAAAATTGCTTTTTTTTTTTTTTTTTCTGGAAAATGTAGAGGTGTTTTCCATGCTTCACAAAGCCCACAGCCAGGGCTGAGTCACATCCTACTTTGAAACTGTTTTCAAGACCGTTCACTCGCCCACCCCCTCACTGACCAGCAAGGTTACATCCGTTTGCAGTGGTCGCCCTCCCAGCACCTCAGCCATGCAGGCCATGTGGGCTTCGTCCTCTGAAAATCCACTGATGGACGGCCCCACAGGTGGACCTCATGGCTGCATGGGTTTGTGTTACTGTGTGGGGGGACAATTGCAAATGTCTTGCTGCTTCCATAAATTGCACATGTTTTGATTAATGTATGCAGCATCTCTCACACAGGCTACACCACTCCATGGAAACCTGCAGGAAATGAGTCTCTCTGCTCCCCAGAGGAGGACAGGCCAGTGCCCTGCCTAAGGGATGGGTGACAACAGTCGTCCACTGTCCTGTATCATCTACCATGCTGTGTTCAAGACACACCTGTGTCCACTGCCTCAACCAAGAGGAGGATGGAGGCACAGAGGAGGGCAGGGCCTGTGCGGCTGTGAGCACCTGCTGGGTGCAGGGTGCTGCCTCCGTGATTTTCCCCGTCACCTTACAATCCAAACAGGCTGTGAACTTGATGTGTCAGCTCATTTTAAAGAAGTGGGAGGTAAGACAGGCAACCACCCAACTCCCAGTGGGGACCTGGGACCTCAGGCTGACTCCAGACCTGCCCTGCGACCCCCTGAAGTGAAGCCACACTTAACCCCGTGGAGTTCAGCATGTCCACCACCCTTCACTCCTCAAAGCTTTTGAGGGAATTAAAACCTCAGATTCAGAATTGTTTCAGGAAAAGCAATGCTCTCAGATGTCAGCTATAATTTTCCACCAAGACTGAAAAGATCCACACTGGTAATGAACAAATAAATTGGCATCTTTTCCCCCGAACTATTTCTTCAAATTTCATCTAAAAATATGACTATGAATTCAAATAAGCCTCAGAATCTTTT
Source organism: Loris lydekkerianus (assembly GCA_963574355.1). Taxonomy (NCBI): domain Eukaryota; kingdom Metazoa; phylum Chordata; class Mammalia; order Primates; family Lorisidae; genus Loris; species Loris lydekkerianus. The sequence goes on from CAUYPK010142714.1 coordinate 4,910, forward strand.
AAAATTTATATCCAAATACCTTCAGATATTGACTTGCCATTTGTCACATTCACATTTTAAGCACCTTGAGAGACAAGTATTGGTTGTGGGCACTTAGTTAACACAGTTTTAACCCCAGAATTGGCTACTTGCCTTTTAAATCTCCTTGGGGCATCTGCCTTTAAAAATAAGTGTTGTATTTCCACAGAGAAACATAGGCAAGCAGCTCCCCACTGTAGACCCAGAACAAGGCCTTGGAATAAGGATGGTGGCTCAGTTCTGGGGTCTATGGTAGAAGCCCTGTCTATCCACCTGGTCTGCTCTGGGGCACTCTCTGCTGACCCTGCACTTAAGCACAGTGGGTACTGTGTCAGCACAGGGCCAGGGTCATCCCCATAGACAGGGACCAAGGGCCAGTGCTTGGGAGGCTGCAGGCTCAGGGTCCCGCTGGCTAGGTTCCCCTGTCTGGGCCAGTTTCCTCGAGCTCTTCTGTCTGCAGCCCCAGCCCCACTGCACACAAGGCTTCACCTTCTGCTTCTATGTAGTGCAATGCAGTGTCTCCTGCTCAGAAATCACTGATCACAGCCTTTAACAAACCCCCTTCCTGTGGACCAGAGGAGCAGGCTACATGCAACACCCCCAGAGCTGGTGCTGCTTAGCTACTCGTCCTGGCAGCTTTGTGTGGCTCAGCTCTGGACCCCAAGGACATGGACTGTGTGTGTGTGGTGGGGCCTGGGCTGGCTGTGGGAGGGGAAGTGCACTGCCCTACAGGACCCTCTGGAGGTGGCTCCGCTCTTGCCCATACCAACACCATTCCCCCAGGAGGGACACTGTGTGTGGCCACTGCACCAAGGCCACCAGACAGCACAGTTCCGCCACCACCCAGCCCAGGCCCTGAGATGTTGGGGTAGTGTGCAGTCTCATGGCCAGCTCTGCACCAATGACACTCTCTAACACCCACCCCCAAGGTCTCTTCCACATTTAAAATCTCACTTGCTTTTCCTTCAATTTGGAAACACAAACAGCTCTCAGGCCTCCACACGCCTGTGATGCCACAGCCTCGGTTTCTGCTTTCTCTGTTGGGCTACTGAGGTCAACGTGCTCTGACATCTGGCAATAATATGTACCATTTATCAAGTATTTACTGAGGTCTAAGCATGTGCTTTCCATAAATCACTTTATTTACTCCTCACGAAACCCTGCCAGATAGGAATCCTCTTTTTAACAGATGAGGAAATTGAAGCTCAAAGAGGTGAAGTGATCTGTCTGGAGCCCCACAGCCACCGTCAGCAATCCTGGGACTTAAATCCAGATCTGATCCTGAGGCCAGTGATCTTTCACTCACCACAAACTATCCAAGCAAACACCACTGAGTGTGCTTGACGACCGTCAGGCACTTCACCATCAGTTTCACTGCCTCTTTGAAAACATAGGGGAAGTTTTTATTATAAATTTCAAGGGACATTTAGACCCCCTGGATCCTGTTTAGCTTCAGCTGGGTTTGGGTTCTGGATGGGCTGCAGGGGCATTTAGTCTTTGGGTGTGACCCACATAGAACCCTACAAACATAACTTGTTTGCTAAGATTAAAGCCACAGTGCCAGCAAAGCAAACTCCATTCCACTGGAACCCGTGCAGCTCTGCAGCAGGTCCTGCCATACAGGGGTCGGCAGGCTCCATCCCGTGACGCAGATGCCACCCCATCCTAGAGTGAGGTGTGCAGCTCACACAAAATGTCTGCAGGAAAGAAAACAGGCCGCCACTCCCAGCAGGAAATACTCGGCTCCACCACCATCCAGCTGCCACTTCACAAGCTCTTTGCAAAATCTGGCTATGATTCTACCAAAGTATGGATATTAATTAATATGTATAAGGTTGAGCTAATACACTTGAAGAAAGTTAAAATGCTTGCTAAAGTCTCATATCTGAGAACCCATTGAGCAGGGAGGGGCAGCTGTGGAGAAGCCCCACACCCCTGATGGACAGTCCAGGCTGCATAAATCAGTTTATAAAAACAAGCAACATTTTATCACAAGCATTCACTCACAAATGACCAATCAGTAGATAATTACCAACAGTTTTATATATTTATTATATAAGATCCCTAAAGGAAGAATAGCAGACAAAAAATATGTCTATCTAGCTTGAGTTATAGCCTTTAAAGTAAGACAACTGGATGTGTTTTCTAGGCTTTTCATTCATTCAAATAAACCAGCTCTTTTTTCTTTTACTTGATTTCTTATTCTTATCCGAGAACATAGAAAACCTATGCAAATAACAGCTCAGCCCTGGTCTTCACATCCTGTTACCGTCACTAGTGGTGGACACCAGCACAGCTCTGCCGTGGCCATTTTTAAGTTGAGCTGAAGAAGCCAGAGCAGCGTCCACTCCCACCTGGCTCTCTAGGGCTCATCCAACAACCCTCCTCCCACTCTGTCAGAAACCCGGCAAACAGTATTTTCTTTTTCTAATATTAATTTTTTCCCAGTTTGTCAAACACAAACAATGAAAATCTTGAAAATTATGCTTACACAATACTGGCATGTATTGGTCACCAATCTGCACCTCTGGGTTCTATCTGTAGGGAAGATTTTTTTTTTAAAATCATAACCGTGTACATTAATGCAATTATGGGGTACAACGTGCTGATTTTATATAGAATTTGGAATGCTTACATCAAACTGGTTAACAGCCTTCACTTCACTTCACTTATTGTTAAGACATTTATACTCTACTTTTAATAGATTTGACATGTACCCTTACAATATGCACCACAGGTGAGGTCCCGCCCATTACCCTCCCTCCACCAGGCCTCACCCCTCCCCTCCCCTCACCCTCCTCTTCCCTCCTTCTTTCTGGGCTAGGAGGATTCTTCTTTTATTGGTCAGGGCATTGTTGTGAAATTCCAAATGCCACCATAAATGGAAAAGCCAGAGAATTACTGACAATGCAAATGTGAGGGTTCTTGAGCTCTGCAAGGCACAACTATCTGAGAACACAGGGGACCTCACAGGTCAGGGTGTGGCCTGGGGACAGCTCCTTGGGGCCCTGGGCTCTCAATAGGCCTGTCCTGACCTAACCAAAGACATTGATTGTCCTGGGTCTGATGGAGGAAATTTAAGGAAATATTATAAAACTCTTATTTTTAAAATACCGTCTAACCACACCATTTTCCTAACAAGCACTTTTATTAAATTTAATTTCAGGAAAAGATTTTTCTACTGTAAAAACACTTGTCTTGTTTAATTCGTTCATATTTATTTTATGTATGTATGTATGTATGTATGTATGTATTTATTTATTTATTTATTTTTGAGACTGAGTGTCACTATATTGCCCTCCATAAAGTGCCATGACATCACAGCAACCTTAAACTCTTGGGCTCAAGTGATTCTCTTGCCTCAGCCTCACAAGTGGCTGGGACTACAGGCGCCCACCACAAAGCCCGGCTATTTTTTTATTGTAGGTGTCATTGTTGTTTACTAGGCCTGGGCCAGGTTCAAATCCACCTGCCTCAGTGTATTTGGCCAGCGCCCTAAGCGCTGAGCTACAGGCGCCAAGCCAGTTAGTTCTTTTTAAATATGAAAACTGAGACCCAAAGAAATAAGGGGGTACAACTGAGGGGGCTGCTTACAGCACAGCTCCAAACACTAAGTGCACACCACCCACCACCCACCACCCCTGCCTCTCACCCCCTACACACCTAAAGTGGATGAGGAAAAGGGAGGAGCTCAGGGAAACTGGGTTCCCAACACACTCTCGTCACGCCTTCAGGAAGGTCCTCGCACCACGTAGAGCTATATTTTGTATTTTGTATTTTCTTTCCCCTTCCTTGATAACTAAACACACCCTGACATGATGAAAAGTGCACAGTTGAGGGTAACTGCATCATCTAAGAAAAAATTCTGCCAAGATGGCAGAACCTTTGAAATTATAATATTTGCACTTGGGAACACAGATATAAACATGACCTTAAATTAAGTCCTGCATTTTCCAGAAACATTATGTATTTAAGTGTGAGGCCTGATTGCAAATGCAGAAAGTGCCAGAAATATTTAATACAAACAATTATTCAGAGCTCGTTCCGAGGCCAGATCTAGCCTCCTCCTGCCCTGCCTGCCCACCTGGGAGGGAGGGGATCCATGGAAGGAATATTCAGAGGGAAGTTTTTGGACCCTCCAAGCAGGTCTCAGGATAGGGGGGAACTATAAAAGGAACATTCAGAGGGGAAATTCTTCGACCCTCCAGGCAGGTCTCAGCAACACACTCAGTCTTTGAATTTGAGTCTCAATTGTACTTCCCAGCTGACAGCTTCCCAATCCTTTGCCAGAGGCAACTGATGGTATGACCACACCAAGCACGACTGATACACCTTGTCCACCTCTTTCAGGCATCCAGTGTTCCTGCTGCTTTCCTTCTGCAGTGGAGGTGGAGAGGGGAGGATGCTGAGGACCTGCAGGGGAGCCCAGCATTCGGAGGGCCTGGATGTGCAGAGATTCCACTCACAGTTCATCCTGGAGTTGTTATCACCCCACAAACCTTCCCAGAAGAAAAGGAAGCTCCAGGGGTGGTGCCTGTGGCTCAAGGAGTAGGGCACCAGCCCCATATACCGGAGGTGGTGGGTTCAAACCCAGCTCCAGCAAAAAAAAGAAAGAAAGAAAGAAAGAAAGAAAGAAAGAAAGAAAGAAAGAAAGAAAGAAAGAAAAAGAAGCTCCAGTGGTGGAGGAACCCCTGATGAGCAGACGCCCGCCCTACAAAGAGACTTCTCTGCCACCCAGCTCTGTGGTGTCTCTTCCATAGCTAAGCTTATCCCAAGTCAGAAGACCCATTTCCACCATGAGAAACATGGCTTTCATATCTCACAAACAGAACCAGGAACAGTTTTCACTATTTAGGTGGCTTTGTATAGGGATTCAATAATTCCCTGTAGTTTCATAGTTAAAATATTTGATCTTGAGAGAGATTAAAGATGGCGGCCAAGTAACAGCTTCCCTGCAACTGGGCACGGTGAGTCTGGGCAGACAAGACTCCAGGCATCTCTGGCTGGTGGGATCTGCCTATAATCATCCCTTTGAGGATACAGGGAGCGAGCAAGGGACTTCTGGACCCCAAGAGGAGGACAAAAACAGTGGAAAACAGGCAAGTGGTTGTGTGTGTTCGATAGACCTAATCACGCCGGCAACCGTACATACAAGCAGCAATGAGACTGCAAACCGGAAAGGCCTTACTGTGAACTGTTTTGGTGTTCTTGGACTTGGCACTCAGTTGAACTGCCTTGGGGAGAGCCTGAGCAAGAGTGTGAAGAACTTTGGGCATCATCTGGGGCCCCAGATAGAGCCACTGAGCTGGGCGCAGGAAGCCATTGTGAAAGAACTGCCCTGGCAAGCTCCACCTTCAGGGTCCCAGAGCAAGGATCGGGCAGGACAAAGTAACCTAGTGACTAAGTAGCCTAAAAGCAGGGACTGAGCTGCCTTACAGCCTTAATCCTTAGAGGCAGAGTGAGACGGTTCTGTCACATTGGAGCCTTGGGCTCTTGCCCTGGGTAGAGTGCCATGACATCACAGTTAATAGCAACCTCAAACTCCTGGGCTTGGCACCGCCCAGACCTCCATAAGAACTGTGCAGCAAACCCCCGACGGTGACCCGCACCCAGTGGGCCTCCGCATTCCCTGACCAGGAACTGCGGGAGCCACTTAACCCTGTGTCCTCCCTCCTGTGTCCTCCCAGCCTCCACACTAACCTGTTCATCTGGCCAGGAACTCTGGTAGCTGGATGGCCTCTGGAGCCCTCCCTGCCTCTGTGCAGAGCCCTTCTCCTGGCCAGAGATTGCTAGAGCCTTGGACTCTCTGTGCCAAAGTCACTGGGTGCCAGGCACTCCCAGAACCGTGCGCACCACCCCCAGCCCTGTTGCTGGATCTGGTTATGTCACACACCAGAGCTGCTTCAACAACCAGAACTTCCTAGCTGGAGAAGCCCCAGAGAAACTATACAGGGACACTCCCTACAAAGATCCAGCAACAATAGAGTGATCCTGCTGGGGTCTAATCTTGGAGAAAAAACCTCCCCAACTCTGAGGACGGCCAGAGGCAACGGTGAAAAGCAATCATGAGGCGAAATCAACAGAAAAACTCTGGCAATATGAATAATCAGAGTAGATCAACTCCCCCAAGGATCAATGGGGCAGAAACAACACAAGACCCCAT
>CAUYPK010142715.1:0-45917 GCA_963574355.1 Loris lydekkerianus
ACTTTACTGCCTTAAATGGGGTTTTCACTTAATTAAATGTGCCATTAAATATTGTGGGTTAAATAGTTCAGTGGAATACAGTTCAGTTCAGCCGCCTACCTCTTCAGCTCAGCCAGGACTTGTGGACTGAGCTGAAGCACCACCCCCTCAAGCAGACGGCAGAAGACGACTGGAGACTATGTGCATTTGATTAGGTGCACGCGCACCAAATCAAATAACCTGTATGACCCGAGTATAAACTGAGTTTGGGTTTTTCGGCACAAATTTTCGACACAAAAAATCGGCTTATACTTGAGTATATACGGTATATGAACACAGAGGTAATCGTTATTATTTAGTTTCCTGGAACCAGATGGTTAGTACTCTACCAAAAATTACAGGTGAGAAATTGTTAGGGTAATTGTGGGTTTAATACAGGTTGTGATAGAAGAGATATAGATGATATACATTAGCAAACACTCATGACCATAGCAGCGATACAGTAATAGTAGCTAACAGGTATTGGCTTGTCCCTGGCTCCGGGCCCACACCTAAGCACTTTACAGTGTGGTGAGAAGTAATTGTGGTTTTTTGGTGTCTGAGGTTCTCCTCTATAGACACAGCTACCCCCATTCCACAACCCTTGAGCTTAGTAGAGTTGACACTGACTAGGTCTGGTTTTCCTTCATTTTCATTGCCTGACAGTAGCACCTGGGCATAAGGGTATCATTGTACCAGCCAAGATAAAACAAAACGTGAGAAAAGCATGGAAATATTGAAAAAGATACGAAGGTCAGATGAATTCATGAACTCATCCTAGATAAGGTGCTATACACATCATTGCTGACTGTCACCATGGTCACCTTTGGTGTACTCCCCTGGGAAGCTTTGCATGGACACCAGCACCTAGTCCACCCTTCAGTGCAATTCTGGAACTTTTTTTCTGGAATGACTATCAGAATTGTTGTCATATGAAGTTGTCATGAGAAGTTCACCTAGAAAAAATGCTACATACCTCCTTACTGAATGTCACTACAGTCACGTTCAAAGTACTCCTCTTTGGAAGCTATGCACTGACGCCAGACTCTAATCCACCCTTCAAAGCCCTTTTCCTAGGGTGCATTTGTGAACTGAATTATCAGATCCGATGGCTTGATAATTTATATTCGCTTCATTTAATGCTCCAAACTACCCTCTAAAATTGGAGGGTACTACTATATCCTCATTGGCAGTCAGACATGAGGCACTGAATTCCTTTTACTGTTCACCTTAGTGCTTCTCTGCCCTGATTCCTTTTCCTCACTTGCAGGACAATGATACAGCATTTTCAGTGTATCAGAGAGACCTTTCATCTGCACCAGAGTCGCTGCTTCTGTTCTTCCCACTAGATAGTCCCTCTTTGTCCTGGAACCATATATGCAATTACATATAAAACACCAGAAGCCACAAACCTGGAGGACTCCTGTCATGTAAGATAAGACTTCGTATCAATGTTGGAGATGTTGCTTTTCTTCAGCTATAACATTGAATCCCTGAACATTAAGAAAAGATCACACTGTCTCCTTGCTATCTATTAAGAACAAAATAACTGTTTCTTTAAAATAGTTCCCCAAATTAGGTCTGTTACTCTCTATTAAGGGTATAATCTTGGCATTTTATTGCCTTTTAAAGTTGCTTGTCACTTTAACACCACTGTTTACAATGAAGAGCTGTTTCTACAAACCCAAAGGTTATCCAAGAGGAGCCTCTGTCACAGGCCTCTGAATTAGCCTGACTCCTGGCTGCCCCCTTAAAGGGAAAACATCAAACCTGAAAAGACACTTGGAGAATCCCTGGAGGTGCCAGATTCTGCCTTCAGCTGGCCTGTGTGGGGCTGGTGACTTTGGCTGCCAGGCCCTGCGGGGTGCGGGGGGAGGGGGCACGGCACAGAAAAGAGAGGGAGCTTCCACATGTCTTATCTGGCTCAGCACATCTGCCTTGGGACACAGTGCCTGTGGGATCCGGGACCCCAGTACCAGGGGTAAAAGACCAGTTCCAAAGGATAGAAGGGATGGAGCCAAGAGGAGCCAGAGAGATAATGGAGGAGCTGTTTCCAACAGTGATTCTGAGCAGAGGGGCCCTGATGTAAGGGGGCTTCAGGATTCTTAAGCAGACTATTTTCCTTTCTACTTGTATACAAGAGTGCCACTGTACCCAGGCCTAGATAAAAGATCTCCATCAACTATTTTAAAGTAAATAAAATGATCAAAGACACTTTCATTGTAGGTGAACTGGCAGCCAGCTGCTATTCTTATTTCTTCGTGACTCATGAAATAATAGCACGTCTTTCAATCAAGACTTAGAATTTATTAAATCTATTTATACATGCACGCGTGCGCGCTCACACTCACGCAAACACACACACCAGGTTGGACACTGAAGTTCACAAACTCATCCTAGAAAAAGTGCTACATACGTCATTGCTAAATATCACTACAGTCACCTCCAAAGTACTCCCCTTGGCCATCTGGTGACCATAGTGACATTCAGCAATGAGGTATGTAGGACATTTTCTAGGATGAGTTGATGAACTAATTGTCCAACTTTATATGATGACAGCTCTGATAGCCATTCCAGAAAAAAGTTCCAAAATTGCTTTGAAGGGTGGACTAGGCACTGGCATCAGGGCATAGACCCCAAGGGGAGTACCTCAAAGATAACCATAGTGATATTCAGCAATGAGGTATGTAGCACTTTTTCTAGAATGAGTTCATGAACTTAATTGTCTACCTCATATTTTTAAGGAAGAAGCCAGCACAGATGGCTTTAATGTTGGCTTCTGATTCTTCCAAATTTTTTCTAGAGAAAAGAAAAATTCCAGGTTCACTAATCTATGAGGCTACCATAATTTGGACTCCAGGAGATGAGGACAGAAAACAAATGAAAACAAAATCCACAAGCAAACTCTATTTAAAATAGGTGCAATAATCCTACAATAGATGCAACAAGAGAAAGCAACAGAGTAAAAGCATCATGCCTCATGACCTAAAGGGCTTACTTAACCTTAGAAAGTAGCTCATCCTCAGGAATTTTATATTGAAATTCACTATGTTAAGAGTTTGGAAGGAACATCGTAATAAATCCCCCCAAAGAACCAATGGATAAAATTTAACATTATTCTTATTGCATAAAACAAATCAAATGAAAAAAATCCAGGATAAAATAAAGCCTTTGAACCAAATAAAAAAAAGGAAAGGAGAGAGAGAAGGGGGGACGGGAGGAAGAAGGGGACGGAGGTAGGAAGGGAGGGAGGGCGGGAGGAAGGAAGGAAGGAAGGAAGGAAGGACGGCAGGAAGGAAGGAAGGAAGGAAGGATCTTTCTTCCAAATCAAACTCTTATCACCAGAAGTCTAGGGGAAGATGAATTCTGCTATCTAAATAAAATAGAGGATTTTGCTCACAGAGATACAGGATGTATTAAATTTTATTTTTAAAGTCAATATTTCCCCCCCCCCCCAGAATATAATATTTGAGTGTTGTCAAAAGACAGTAAAGATTACTATTTGTGGCAGGAAAAATGGGAGGAAGCAGAGATGGGGGAGGAATAGCTTAAGCTGTGAGAGGAGAGGTGAAAAGCAGAGGCTGTTTATCCATAAAAACATATAATTTGGAAGACAGAAAGGATATTGGTGATTGGGGTGACTTTCAGTTTTGAAATGAGAAGATTCAGTCAAATGACTACAGAATGTGTCACAGTTAGTTAACAACAGAGCCATTAGAAGCCAATGACACTCTAAGTCAGAGATTTTGTTTTTCTCCATTGGAGCATTCTATAACTTTTCCCCAGGGAACTGTTCTTCACCAGCTGCATTTATTTTTGTTTTATTTTTGTCACTCAGAAATGACTCAAAATTATATATTCGCTATGGTTTGAATAGCGAAACCTCTCCAAAACTTATGGTGAAATTTAATCACCAATATGGCAATATGAGAGGTGGGGCCTTTAAGAAGGACTGGGTCACGAGGCCTTAGCCCTCCAAATGGATTAGTCTATTCATGGATTAATGGGTTGATGGACTAATGGATCATCAGGGGAGATGGACTGGTGGTTTTATAGGTAGAAGAACAGAGGCTTGAGTTGGCACATCAGCATGCTCAGCCCTCTGGCCACGTGATGCCTTGCGCTACCAGGGACCCTGTAGGGACTCTCACCAGATGTGCCCTCTTGACGTTGGACTTCCCAGGTTCCATAATTCTTATAAGTTATCCATGTTCAGGCATTCTATTGTAAGCAATGGAAAATGGCCTAATACTATATTCTGTAAGATTTTCCTCCTTCTTTTCATTCTCTGGCAGATTGTGTTTTTCAAGACAAATTCAACAACATCCTGTTATGGATGAAAAGTTTGTGTCTCCTCAAAATGCACACGCTGGAGGCTGAACTCCCTATGAGGCTGTATTTGGAGATATGACCTCTACAGAAGTAATTAGGGTTAAATGAAGTCATTAGGTGGGGTGTTGATCTGATAGAATTAGTGTCCTTATAAGAACAGGAAGAAATCTCTTCCCCTCGCTCTGTCTTTCCCATCTTATTGCTTATGTGAAGACACAAGGAGTAGGCAGGCATCTGCAAACCAGAGAGACACTTTACCAGAAACCAAATCAGCCACAACCTTGATCTTGGTCATCCAGCCTTCAGAACTATGAGAAACATGTTTCTGCTACTTAAGCCCTCAATTCTGGTATTTTGTGATGGCAAGGCAGGCCCACTACTGCACATGCTGTATCTCTTTTTCAATGTGACCATCTCATTCCCTCACTAAATTTGGGGTGTAATTGCCTCCCTTTGAAGATGGGCTGGGCTCAGGAACTTGGTCAGAGGAAACATGTGTTACAGCCACATTCTCTTGGAACACTTACTCTCTCCAAAGTGCTCCCTTTGGAACTCAACTTCCAGGCTGTGAGAGCCCAGTCCACATGGAGAGGCCATGTGTAGGCACAAAACCAAGTGGGTCCAGTCTTTAAGTCATTCCATTCTAAGCACCAGATACGTGAGTGAGAAAGCTTCCAGATGGGTCCAGCTCTCAGTGGGTGAAGCCAACCTTAGGTCTTCCCTCCTGTAAACTCAGACACCATGGAGCAGAGACAAGCTACCTCTGCTGCACGTGTCTGAACTCCTGACTACAGAGTCTGTTTATGTCATTAAGTGGGGGTGTTTCATGTCCATGTCCATGATGACTGGAGCAATAAAATTTCACCAATGGTGGTGTGGTGGCTGAGCCTGTAAATTCCCTCCCTGACTTGTGAGATCCAGCCAGAGCCAAGACGAACATGGGAGAGAAAACCTCCCATGAGTGACCTAATGTCAACTTTTCAAGTAATGAGTCCAGAATTTTTCTCACCTTCCTTCTTCCAACTTTATTCTTGGTGATGAAAGATTTCATATTGCTGACTTGAGTCACAAGTGTCTCAGAGATTCTGATTTGGGGTATGCTCAAGACTTTGTTTAATCATCACAGCCATATTGAAATTTGAGTCTGTCAAAATGGTCAAAGAACTCCATGCTGGTCATTTATGTTCCAGTAGACACTAGCACCCAGGGGACCCATGAGGGAGTAGAGCCATCAAATGGGAAGACAGGACAAGCTGGAGTCAGTTTAGTCTCCAGTTCGAAAAAGGATGGAAACCAGGACTCAAGAACATGCTTGCAATTAACTCCTTGCCTAGTAATAGTTTGATTGTAGTGTAGTTTATTTTCCCAACAGGAAAGTGATGCTATTTGTAACTATACTGGAATGACAGACATGCATGCTGTGTAATTCTAGTTATTTAACGTTCTAAGAAATGCAAACTAATGCATGGTGGCTGAAAGCATGTTAGCATTTGGGGTGAGAGGTAGGTTGCCTGAGGAGAGAGGGATTATAATAGAGTACGAGGAGGCTTCCGAGGTGATGGGCATTGTCTTGATCCTGGTGATGGTTTCACATTTGTACACATGTCAATACTTTTCCAGGTGTACGCCTTAACTATGTGCTGTTTATCACTTGCCCATTTTACATACATATCTCCATAAAGCTATTTTAAAAAATCTACCCACAGCCAAGATCATGTCACTGGACATTTTGATAGTAAAAGAAATAAAAATATTGCAGAAACATTCCTCCCTCTAGACTATTCTCTTTCTTTCCTCAGTTCATCTCCTAATAGTAATTGAGATGTTACTGTTCATTCCATGTAAAATTTTCCTGTGTGTGTATCTTACATTTGTTTTTTTTGAGTTAATAACATTTGCATAAACATTATTATATTGGGAAAATTACCTAATTTGTGTTCATTGAAAGGGAAAAAGAAACGTTTCTTCTGTTCCTGCTGCTCTCCAGGCCTGCAGTACCAGCTGCCTGCCTTCCCAATGGCTGCTTTTCAGGTACCCTGAGGTTGTGATCTTTCTTTCTCAGATGCTGGATGTTCTCCTTTGTTGCATTCTTTCTTGTTTGTCTGTTTCTGCAACAGCATATTTTCAATACATTTTAGAAAAGATTTCTATGCACATTCTGAAAGATGCATAGGTGAAAAGTAATTTCCAATCCTTCCCTACATGTCTAAAATTGTCTTTTTATCTATTTTCCAATTATAATTGATCAACAACATGACTGGGAATAGGATTTTAAGTTCTAGATAATTTTCCTAAGAACATCCAAGCATTTATCCAACATCTTTTAAAAATTAGTATTGTTAGCAGAAACTCTTCTACCAGCCTACCTCTTGTTCTATTGCAGGTAGTATACATTTTTTTTTAGAATCTTTTAGTATCTTTATTTTATTCTTAGTATTCTGAAATTGCCTTATGATGTGTTTCAGTGTAAATATAGTTTTATATATATACATGTATATGCATGTGTCTATATATATTCCTTCATTTTTTAAAAATAATTAATTCCACTTTACTTTTTCTTTTCCATTCATAGATGCCTACTAACAAAGATAGCATTTCTGGATTGGCACTCTATGTCTCTAGTTTTTTCTTTTTTTTTTTTTTTCTCTCATATTTCTCATCTCTTTGTATTCGAAAAATGTCTTAATCTTTTTAGTATGTTCTATTGAATTGTTTTCTTTAGGTATAATGTTCTTACTTCCATCAACTGATTCTATTTTCTGATTTATTTTCTTTCTGAACAGTAGACTGTTCTTAATTCATGAATGTCATTTCTTTTTCCTCTAACTCTGACCAGAGGTTTAGAACTACCTCTTCTTTTCTCTGGATGACCTTTGTTTCTTCTGGGGTCAGTTCTTCCACATGTCCTTTCTTCCTTTCTTCCTTTTCCTTTTCAACATTTTTTCTTGGAGTGTGGGTTTATAAATGAAGCATAAGGTTAACTAATTTAGACAGTTCACAAGTCTTCTTTCTACCATTTTTGGCCTTTCCCCAGGATTTGAGAACTCTTGCAAGCCCTGAGTACGAGTGAGATAAGTCATCTGGCAGGTTTCTAGCAGGATGTAAATAATGGTGAAGGAAGTTGGCCAGCATCCCCAAGACTCAGATGCCAACAAAGGACCCTATCTCATGGTGCCCATTGTTTTAGGAGCTCTAGCCCCTCCTACCAGGCATTTCTGCCTTTACTCTCAGAGTAAATACAGGTTCTAGAGAAGAAGTGTGGAAAAGCCTACCCTGACCTCAATTCTATTCTTAGAGTTGCTCTAAATTTATTCTGTTTATGTATTTCAATCCCAGGATTATGACCGAAATAAACTACATTCATTGAACTCTGTTCTCAGGTTAGCTGCTAAAAAGACCCAAATCGAAATCTTCTCTTGTGTTCAAAACTTGATCTCACAATTCAGAGATGTACTTTCTTCAATTCATCAACTGTATGTTTGTAAACATTTTACATGTCACTTGATATTTTTGCAGGAAATTAAGGTACAGAGAGTTCAATACCACCAGAGCCACTGCTGTCTATTTTGTGACATCTTTTAAATGGAGAAGGCTTTTGTTTAGATTGCCCTGGCTATGCCATCGCTCTTAATCTTCCACACACTAATCCTGACTCTGCCTGCCCAAGCAGACCCAGAAGAAATATGTTCTCTTAATCTAATACAGTCTGGTGGCCTTTGACATCCACCCAGCTCCAATTTTTATGGAAGATTTCTCTCCTAAGTTCCCATTAGCAAGCTAATGAAATGGGGTACAGCACTGTATCTAGTCATCAAATTACTTAATGGTGCCAGGCCTTTGAGGAGATATAAAAGTCCATAATCATAGTTCACATCATCACAAAGTGGAGAGTCCGGTGGGAAAGACACACAAATGATAATTATGATGCTTAAGATAAAGGCTCTGAGAGAACACACAATGCTGTGGCAGCCCTGGGAGAGATACTGGTCCCTGGTGACAGTAGCACAGGGCCGCCTGAAAGGGCAGTGATCCCTGAACTGAACCTTGATGATTGCAGAACAGAAGTGTGCTCCTCAGAAGGACTAAGTCTCTCAAACAGAGCGGGTGTCATTTATGAAACCTCTCATCTCATCTGCTAGATCTGTGAACTTTAAATAATTTTTTAAAGAAGCAGAACACTTTCTTCAAACATAAGCTTCTTAGAATTTCTAGTAGCTAAGAACCAAGATACCCTGAGACTCCACAAAGCAGAGCTAAAGAACATTGTCCTTCTTTTTTTCTTTCTTTCTTTTTTTTTTTTTTCATTGTAATAAAGAGATTTTATTTAGGAAGAACAAAGAGAAATTTTAGAGAACTTCCAAAGAGAAATGGGAGTGGGTCCCTCTTGTAAAGAAGAAAAAGTGAGAGAGACTCATCCTTCCTTTGGGAGTATCTCCTCCTTGAAGTCACAGTCTCAGTCTGAGTTTTCTGTCAACTCTTCTCTCATCAGGGAAGTCCCCAGGTAAGGACAGCTCCTGGTACTGTGAGACATGCCCCACTATGCAGTGAGTCCATGTGACTCAAATATGGCTCGGAATTTCAAGGAAATCCTTCCCACCAGCAGCTCTCAGGATTCTGACTACCCAAAGTACTGTAGAAAGAACCTTAAGAGTTGGCACCAAGATCGATGCCTTTTGGAAAAGGGGCTGCATTTCTCCCATAAGTCACACGCACAGCTAATCATTGGGGGTGGGAGGACTGAGTTGGCAGGAAGTA
The DNA here is from genome assembly GCA_963574355.1 of Loris lydekkerianus. Lineage (NCBI taxonomy): Eukaryota > Metazoa > Chordata > Mammalia > Primates > Lorisidae > Loris > Loris lydekkerianus. The sequence continues at coordinate 9,106 of CAUYPK010142715.1, forward strand.
GAAAAGCAAAGAGAGCCGAATGATTCTTGTTAGGACCATGAGATGTTTGAAAATGTATGTTTAATTGTGTTTATCACCTCTGAGATGCTGGTAACAGAGAAGTCAGAACTGGGGAAGAAACATGGCGTATTGGTCTGGAGGCAAAAGTCTCAGTTGGCTGAAAACACAAAAGGTCATTAATTTTTGAGCAGCACAGATGGAAAATATTTAGTTTTAAGTTGTTTGTAAAGTGTCCTGGTTGAGGCAATAGAGGCTGGAGTCAGCTTGCACTGGGTCACAAGAGCCAATTGTTAAATTGTCAGGAATTTTACCAGCTGGTCATTAAACCTAGCAATAATTCAAGACTAAATATCAGAAACTTACAATTTAATAGACCATATTAAAAACAAAGGAAATAAATACTCAAAATTTATCAAGTCTCGATGATTTTGCTACATTATAAATTTATGCTTTAGAGGGCACTGAAATCTATAGTACATATTGTAGTATTATATGGAAATAATACTATATAATACTACAATAAGGTGCTGTGTAGTAACAAAATGCATGTTAATTTCTCCCTTGCTGCTCAGTAATATGTTGGTAGCTTGAAGTATTTACACCACATGATTTTGGCAAATGATATGAATCAGGGCATTTTTGTTTGGAGAACAGGTCATTAAACTTTTGCCGGTACACCAGTGGGTCAAGGGCACAGTGCCTGGATGCCACCACTTGAAGGCCAGCTTAGTCGGTTACTGGCTGTGTGACCTAAGCAAATTATTTCATCTTCTTCAGCCTCATTTTTCTCATATGGGGATTTTGAGTATTAAATAAATCAGTAAAGCACTTAGAACATTACCTGACAACAGTACCTACTATGTAACTCTTATCCATCATTGGTGTTATTTTGTTCTTACATTCATCTGTATAATAATGTTATCAGGCACTGTGGCTCACATCTGTAATCATAGCACTCTGGGAGGCTGAGGTGGGTGGATTTTTTGAGTTCAGGGGCTTGAGACCAGCCTGAGCAAGAATGAGACCCTGTCTTTACTAAAAATAGAAAAAAAAAAACCAAAAAAACAAAAAAACAGCTGGGTGTGGTGGCAGGTGCCTATAGTCTTAGTTACTTGGGAGGCTGAGGCAAGAGGATCACCTGAGCCCAAGAGTTTGAGGTTGCTATGAGCTATGATGCCATAGCACTCTACTCAGGGTGACAGAGAGAGACTCTTTCTAATCAAAATAATAATGTAATAATAATATCAATCTCCTATATACACACTAACATCTTTCTAAATCCTCACAAACACACATAAGGGCCAGGCTCTCCCCAGGACACCATCACTGAGGCTCCATAATTATAAAGCCCCAAGCTATTACATGAGCACATAGGCTGTATCACTAGGGCAACATCCCTGCTTCCTTTGACAGTTTTGTGCAAAGCTTTGAAACATTAAGAATCATGGAACCACGGCCTGAAGCCTTCCCTACGAGGCAGCTGAGTGGCAGCCTTGCCTCTGCCTCACCAGCCTTTCTTCCTCCCCTGGCTGGATACAGACACAGGGCTGGGACCTACAGCAGCCATTTGAACTCTGAGGTGACTTTGGTAGTCCAGGCTCCATGGTGGAGCAACAGCATGGAAGTTGCCTGGATCCCCAAGGACTCCGCAAAGCAGGGCCTCCACCAAACCCCTTACCTGGGAAATAGAAGCAAGTGTCAACATCTGAACTTGTCAGTCAGAATTCAGATTTTATTCTCCCTCAAATCTGCTAAGCTGAGTAATGTCTGTATTTAGCACAACATGGGGTATTCCCTGTGCATATCAAAGTTTGAGAAGCTAGTATTTTGGCCTTTCTAAATCTCAACTCAGTGTGAAGCAGACCTGTGTATAGCAAACAACAAAAGTTGTGCTGTGCACACATGGCCTCAGATAAGAAGGAACAAGAGATGGTATGGAACAAGACATCTTGTCAGAGGCAGGGAACTTGAGTCGGGGCCACAGTAGACATAAGCTCTTGGTGGAGAAGGCGGTAGTCACTGGCTTTCAAACATCTTGAAATAGAAGATTGCACAGCGTAGCCATTGGTCTGGCCCACATGGCATCCGGGTAGCAGATTTGACATCTAACTCCCTTGTGGTCACCAAGTTACTCCTCCAGGAGCCTGGATCTTGGAAATTCAGCTCCAAAGGTCATGCCGCTGCTTCTGGTACCACATTTTCAGATCATCACATTAGAGTATGTTTCTTGCTTAATTCTCTCTCAAGTTTATTAGAGGGCCTTTCCAGGGAACCTCTTATTTTCTGTCTGGAGTATAATTTAGTTTTTCTCACCTTCACATTTTTGGTTTCTACCTAGCAACCCTCTGTGGGCTTCTCCGTTATCTTTCTAGCATTTGAGGCCTCCTCAAGAAGTGATATCACTGCATGCTGGCTGCCCATGCAGTCTTCCCGTAGAGTTCTCTGCCTTCCTCAGCCAATGTGCCCCTCAACTCTCTTTTCTTGGTCACAGGGCTGCACTAGACATAAATGTCCAGGACCGGGAAATCCCACTGGTTCCCATTATTACTAAAGCTAGCTTGGGCGGCGCTTTATAAGCAGGTTTTATTATGATACAGGTACAGCGAGGCTGACAGGTGAGGAGAAGACTGCCACTGGATGGATAACTTATTATGCTCACAGGTCCATGGTGGGGGGGCTCCCTGCCACACAAGGCCACATGGGGCACTGCCTGCTCCATCAAAAGGCAGAGGAGCAAGGAAAAAGTGTGGGTAAGAGCCACGCTTTCTGTGGAAAGGAGTAGGCCAGACACAACGAGCAGGGTAACTTCGGTGGGTTCCAGATGTAGGGTGAGTCCCAAGTTGCCCAGTTTCTGGTCCTGGATAATTAGGGCACAGGAATATTGGCTGGAGTATAAGAGCCTGAGCAGGGATGAGAGGTGGGCTCTGGAGGGCTCTATGCACACAACAAGCACACTCCTGTGTTGGGAATTAACTACCTCTGGGAGGGGCATTCTCTCCCTGGTAGCGGGAGCCCAGGAGCCAGAGCATCAACAGTACAGAGCATTAGAGGATGTAGAGAGTCCAGGACGGCTTAGAGGAGACAGTGACGTGGCTTTGAAGAAGGAATATTTGGTTCAGAGGTAGAGACACTAATCTAAGTCAAGCAAAAGCACAGAAGCCCTGTCTTTGGGTAGGATGACAAAGAGTGAAACATGGGGAAGAAGGCAGGTGGCTGGAACTGTCAGCTACCTGCTAAGAGCTGTCCCAGAAACCTTGTACTCTTGTGAAGGCTGGGGACAGCAGGCAATGATGGGAGGGGGGGCAGATTCCACTGCTGCATTCCAGAAAGAAACTTGGAACCCCCCAAACTCTCCAGCGCCCCAGCTCACTGGCACAGCAAGCTAGCTTCTTGCTGGAGGCACGGTTAGCTCAGAGATTCTCCAACACTTGTAGCTGAAAACACCAGGCTGAGGTGAGGCCAGAATGACGAAAGGTGTTGGGGGGGGCTGTCATACCAGGGGGTCCCAGACTGGTCAAATCTGACCATTAGCACAAGTGGAAAGCCTGCCGCAGGAGCCCTGGGCACAATACTTGAAAGGTGATTGCGGTAGTGATGCAGAAGAGGGATTAAAGAGGAAATAACATAAAAAATATTTAATAGGAAATAACTGAACTCATATGGATGAGGATCCAGCCAGTAAAAATAAAAAAGAATAGAGAAGACTGAATGTTTCATGTGATAGCCTCTGAACTTGGAGACACTGGAGCTGCACCGGGAAGGTTTCGAGGCCTGTGACCTGGACAGTGCTGGCGGCTTACAACAGGAGTTGTCAACAGAACATCTGGTGCAGTGGAACCACCCCCAGCACCAGCAAGCAAGGCGGCTCATGGTTCAGGTCTTAGTGCAAGTGGACAGGCTTGTGTCTGTATACAGAAGTGTGAATATTACAGGCCATATAAGATGATGTGTCTTTGACCTAGGAAAAAATTAGGGAGCCCTTATAATTATTATTATTATTATTATTATTGCTTAATATTTTGATGCAGCAATTCTCTGATTTCTTTTCTGAATGTATTTATGTTCGTTCATTCTTTACGAGATTTTTGTTTCTAGTTCCTTATCTTAAACATTGTTATTGTTACTCAATGTTAAGCCTCTTTAATTTTGCGAAGGCAAAAAATGGAAACCCAATAAACACATGTATATGTAAAAAAAAAAAATTACGGAGCATAGTTTTGAGCTTTGGGAACAAACATTTTTGAGGTAAGGGAAAGGAGCTAATTACGTGAGCACCAATTTTCTGGGTTCCCAGTGCTGGGATTATGCCCTCTCACCTTTTCTTACAATGGCTGTGTTTAATTAGCATTATTAATCTAATAATAATTTGCAATTTACTTCTGAAGAAATGGGGGCTTAAAAAGTTGATGTACAACTTAACTCCTGGGCACACAAGTGGCAGCCACAAACACATATTTCTTACAGGGACAAACAGGCAGGGGGATGATGTTTTAAGGTGAAAGTCTTTTCTAAAATCTGGCCTCAAAATCTTTACCTCCTGTTTAAATGGTCTTAAGAGCTTTTCCTGAATTAGGCAGCAACTCATTTTACTCCAGTATTTATAAATAGAACTGACATTTTTTTACAAGTTGAAATATAGAACAGAACAGATAATCTCTATAAACATGGGACTTAACTTTTTTTTTTTTTTTTTTTTTTTTAATCTTTACTGCGGGCCCTGGATCAAAAGTTTTATGAATTTTGGGTATCACATCTCAGAACAGAGTTGGAAAAGGTTGGCATCGGTGTTTCCACAACTAGGGGTAGGGATGTTTTCGGGCTTGTGTAGGACATGGATGTGCTGAGTGCCCCAAGCCCAGAGCCACCACACGTGGGGGGTTAGGTTATGAAGCTGGTGGACAGCCCTGCCCCACCTGTGTCAGGCACCACTGAGGTTTCCTCAGCCTAGATCTGTTCCTGGACAGGATGAGGGGTCAGTCAACCCCTTCACCAAGATCTGCCTCCTCCTGAAGCTCTGTTCAAGGTGAGCAAGGGGCCTCGCTGGGCAAGACACTGTCACTGTCTTTGATCCTTTCCAGTGACTCAAGGGATCCCCTTGCCTGGGCAAAAAGGGACTCTGTTTTCATCGTGTGTTGCATGTGATCTTTGCTCAAATCCCTGTTAATCTGGGAGGAACACAGGGAGAATGCATTTACCAGAGTTCTTTAACTCACATTGTCTAAGCATCAGCCACTGACCACCCCCATCTATCAACTGAGAACGCAGAGCACTAACCCCCTTTTTTATGCAAAGGACAAAACACCTTTATATAAGTAAAGATGATACAAAGGTCCCGTTTTAGAATTTTCAGACTATATTAAATCAGTGTATATACTTCAGAATATAAAAGAGATGGCTCTGAATGTTGATTTTTAAAATATCATCCTGCAAACAGCTTTTCAAGATGGTTGGCCCTCTGCCCCTGATTTCACAATGCCCTGGTTCCCACAACTGCACCCCTTGCCTCTGCCACAGTGCACTACCGGGAGTATGTCACCCCTCCGCAGAGTGGCTCCAGCCCTGTGGCAGCGTGGGGCACTGCCTGGTACTCTGGCAAAGTCACTGAGAGTCCTCTGGTAGCACACAGGACCACTTTCCTGAAGCCAGAGGTGTGTTCTGTCCTGTGACCCAGACAGTCCGTGCAGCCTCCTGCCTGGCTTGTGCTCAGATCCTGCCTGATTTAATGAGCCCCAACACAGCTCAGTCCCAGTGCCTGCCTGCTATCAGATTTGCCCGAGGCAGCCCTGCATTTTCTGGGTCAGCGGGATAATGGGCTTCATTTACTGGCTGACTATTGCTGCATGGTTTTTGAAGGGCCATGGGTCTGTTTCCTGTGACTGCCATAGCAAATTACCCCAAACTGGGTGGCATAAAACAACAGAAATTTCTTCTCTCACTTCCAGAGGCCGGTGGCCTGACTCTGAGGTGTTGTGGGGTGGGAGACTGTGCTCCAGTGGAGGACCCTCCCTGCCTCTCACAGTAAGCCAAGGTGCCTGCTCCCTGTGGCTGTGTCAGTCCCACCTCTGCCTCCTCTTCAGAGGGCCGCCTCCTCCCTGTGTGTTGGAGTGTTCACACCTCTCTCTTTATAGAGACACTATTGAATGCAGTCTCCCCCAACCCAGTATGACCTCATCTTAACCTGGGACATTTGCATACAAAGAACTTGTTTTTAAATAAAGCCACCTTCCCAGGTACTTTAGGACTTGAACATATCTTCTGGGAAGACATCACTCAGCCCACAGCAGGTGACATGCCTAAGCTGGGATATTTGAACCGTTTTGGCTGTGTGTTTCTCCCTCCAGAGAAATAGGAGGGAGCAGTGTGGGTAAGACAGACTTTGGAATCCTGGGTTTTTCCATTTCTCTCCTTCCACATATTGTTTTTGTTTTTGAGAGGGAGGGGCGAGAGGAGGGGAAGGTAGGGTGAGCTCTCTGGTCTAAGCAGGGCTGGCTCCTATATCCCTTGGCTGCCAGGGGCCCACAGCAGGATCCCAGAGGCTCTAGGCTGGTCACATGCCTGACCTCACTCCTGGCCAGTGTGTCACCACAGCCCCCAGCCACCCTCCACCACCTTCTATTCTGGGAGGAAGCCGGGATTTCAAAATGCAGGCTGCTCTTATCAGAATGACCACAGGGGCCTGTCAGCCCAGTCATCCCCCAGTATGGGGCAGAGGTTTCCAAACTTTCTGATGATAAAAATCTCCTGTGAGGTTTAAAAGGAAATAAACAGAATAGAATGTCAGGACCTATGGGGGAGGTGCTGGGTAAGTTGGCTTTTCTCCCTATGAGTCTCTTCACCATGACTTTGGGGGCTGCCCCTCATAGGAGCTCATCACCCTCCCAAGGCTTGGCAGGTGTCCCCTGGACCAGTCAGATTTTGTCCCCCTGTGGTTGGAGCTGAGTTGCAATGGTGGTGGTGCCTGCCACCAAGGAGGGCCTGCTCTGGAGCCCGGGCCTGCTCTGACTTTGTGAGCCTCCTGTGGCTTCTAAACACCCCCGAGCTCAGTTACAGAGGTGTCTGGGGCACGTGTACAGATGTACATGTCTGTGTGCACAAACCTGTGCACATATGTGTCTGTGTGAGTGTTCTGTTTATGACCCTAACACAGATACAGGAAGAAGGTGAGGATGAAACAAAAGTGAGACAGGGCAGCCACTCACTGCCACCTGCCAGGGGCAGGGCCCTCGTCTCCAGATTACTTGCCCTGATGTTGTGGGTGAACTTGGATGCCCCAAGACCCTGGTCTGGAAGGAGAAAGGAACTGAAATGGAGCCTTAAGCTGCTGTGTCCTGGGGCTTAATGGAAGTCTAGAAACTGCCAGTGCAGAGGAGGAGAAAAGCGGCAGGGCAGTGTCTTGGGACAGTGTTCCATCAGCAGCCTGGCCGGTCGTCTTGGGAGAGTGCTCCATTGGTGGCCCAGAAGAAGTTGATGGGGGACTCCAAAGAGCGCAGAGAAGGGTCAGTGTGCTCTGGGAGAGCTCCAGATCAAATACAGATGGTCCTGACTTACAGTGTCCGATAATACAATGGCAGGGACATGTTGCACAGTCGGCATGAGCTGGGCATGGAGTCCCACACAACCATTCTGCTCTTCACTCTCTGTATTAAATACATCACACGAGCCAGTCAACATTTTATTATAAAATAGGCTTGTGTCAGCCGACCTTGCCTGACTCAGCTGATGTAAGTGCTCTGCACGCATTTGTGGTGGGCTGGGCACTGCTGGGTGGTCATTAGACAGGTGTAGTAAGTGCACTTTCAACTTAGGATGTTTTCAGACAGCAACCAGTTTACTGGGACGTGACCCCACTGTAAGTTGAAGAGCATCCTCACCGACTGCCCAGTGGAAGCTGTAATTCTGTGTGGGGCATTCCTACACTGGGACATTAGGCCTTGTCTATCTGAAGTTCGGGGGGACGGGGCATCTTGCATGTCTATTTGGTACCCCTGGCTGCCCTACCTGTGAGGTCCCAGGGTGTGGTGAGACACTTGTGGGTGGACTCGTCCCATTCTGCTCCTCCTGCTCTTGCATCCACAGAGACCACTAGTACAGGAAGGGCCAATTCCATCAGATTCTCAGACACCTGGGACTTCAACATATTTAGTACCAACAGGGTGGGTACAAAAAAGGGAGAACCCTGCCCTGCACCAGGCACCTCCCTATGTAAAACATAAGCCCCTCGTGGAGTCATCTGTGAGGAGCCCTGAGCACAGGTGGGAATCAGGAACATCTCCGGAAGGAGGGGATGGAGTTGTTTGGCACAGCTCACACCATTAGTTAGCAAGAAGGCAAGGAAGGGGCCCAGGGAGGTTCACCTCAATCGTTTTGACCTGTGACAAACTTTGCTTTCCTTCTGCTTCATCTTGGAGTTGTTGACATTGGTGCCCTCCCTTCTCAGAGCCCAGGGTGAAGGCCACTGAGCTTTTAGCCCTGCTAGGCCTCTGTGCATCCCCCGCTGCCTGACCAATGGTGTAGCTGTAGAGGAGAGGAGTCCCTGCCTCCAGCTGGCAGGAGTGGGGGTGGGGTAGAGAAACACAGTGTACGTGGAAGAGCTGTTTTAATGGAAAATGCAGACTTACTGGATGAGAACATGACAAGTAACTCACAGTGGGGTGGGCTGGCTAAAGGGAAGTGTTTTCTAAAGATCTGGCATTTCAATCGGGTTGAGGAAGCTGCTGCCAGTTTCCACCCACATAGCATGGAGTCCAGAAGGTCTCCGTCTGCCCTGCAGAGCTAGGGCACTCAGGCTGCGACAGGGGCCTCTTCCAGTGCCACCTTCCAGACTCTCCCAGTAGTGACCTACCACATACCCTGGGGCTCCTAGCTGCCCACCCTGGGCTCACTTTGATGACAGGGACCTTGTCCCTCCCCTGATGTCTGTCCTGCCACGTCTCCCACTGGCTCTCAGGGGTATTCCTGCCCCAGAGCTTATGCCTGCTGTCTGGCTGGCCCACCCTGGCTCTGAAAGGCACATCTGAGGCCTGCAGAATACCTGTGGATTATGCATGTTTTCAGGACAGATAGCGGGCAAGACATAAAGAGAATCTATCAGTTGGTTCAGTGTGATTCCTGGAAGCATAGGTGCTTTTGGAAAGAGCCATCATTGCCTTGAAGCTGGTGGTAAGATGAGCTCAAATCCCAACAATGCTGCTTAAAGCTTCGGTGATTTCCCATGAGTTATTTATTGTCTCTGCGACTCATTTTCCCCACTAGTAAATGAGGCCAACCACAGGTGCTCAGCACACAGGGCCATTCTAAGCATTATAAACAGTAAACCACAGGAAGCCCTTTGCACCCTGGCCACAGTCTCCACCCTGTGGGGGGCTAGAGCTGAACATGAGGTGGGAGAGTGTAGAATTGGGGCCCAGACCTTCAACTTACCTGTTCACTCACCAGAGAAGTCTGGAGGGTGCAGCAGGATACAGGGAGTTTGGGGCGTGGAGGGGAGAGGTGATTGCTGTCCTACAGAGATAGAAGAGCAGGACAACTGGGAAAAGAGATATCTGATGTGTTACAACTTAGCTCCTTCCTCAAAAAGCAGAAGGATCACCCCGGTGTGAAGGGTGTGAAGAGGTGGAGTTGCTTGTGAGGTTGCAAGTGGAAGTTAAATGCTTGCTCTCCTTGCCTCCCAGTGACCACAGCAGAGCGGGTGTGTGGGCACAGCTGCCCCTCTCTGCTCAAACATGAGCCAGATCTGCTCCCCAAGTGGACCTTCCTCCTCAGGGAGCAGCTGGGTGTGGAGAAAAGGAGGACAGCCAGAACAAGTGACCATGACCTCCCTCCACTGCATTTTTCTAGAGGCGGGAAGTCCAGGCTGCAATGAAGATGTAAACATCTGTGTGTCATGTTCTGTACTACTTTAACCGACAGCACTAGGTGTCAGGAGACAGAGGAAGATGCCCTCAGGTAGCTGACAGCACAGGTGGAGAGAAAACCTCCAAAGCTATCAGAAGGAGACATCTGACACAACAGAGAATTCAAGGCATGCAAGGGGTTGCTCATTACCTGTGATCGAGATGCAGACCGGGCTGCAGGAAGCTGACGCGGCTCATCCTAATGGGAAAAGGTAAAATGGGGTGTGGGAAGAAAGATGCTTGATGCCATAACACCTCTGAACCAAATGCACAGTTGGTAGGTGGGAGATGATGGGCAGGTTGCAATGACCCTGTACTTCAGGGCTCAGCTGTGAAAGTGTGGTGGGCCTGACTGGAGCAGAGGGGAGAAGAGGTGTGAAGGCCAGTGGGCAGCCCCTGCTAGGGAGAGAAGCCAAGTGCCACACTTGCATTCTTAGAAAGAACTTGACCACGGTGGTAATAATGCATGAATCTTAAAAAATAAAAAAAAAACAACACATGATATAAAAACCGCTTATCTGACAAAGATGACAACTTGAAAAGGATGAAGGGCCCAAGTCTTTGATAAGGAAAAGCACAGAGAAAGTGGGATGTGAGGGCAGGCCAGGCTGCCAGTACCTCAGGTAAGTGCAAAGGTGATATTGGATGCTGGCGGTGGCCCTGTGTGGGTTAACCCTCTGCTATAGGCTAATTGTATCCCCCCAGATTTGTATGTTGAAGTCCTAATACCCAGGGCCTCAGAATGTGACCTTATTTGGGAATAGGGTCTTTACAGAGATAATTATAAGGGTAAATGAGAGTATTTGAGCCCTAATCCAGTGTGACTGGAGTCCTTATCAGAAGAGGAGATTAGGGCACAGCTCACACAGAGGGACAACAGTGTTAAAATACAGGGAGAAGACACTGTCTGTAAGCCGAGGAGAGAGGCCACAGAAGAAGCCAACCCTCCTGACACCTTGATCTTAGTCTTGCATCCTCCAGAACCAGGGATAATAAATGTCTTCTTAAGCTACTCCATCTGTGTTGCATGTTATGGCAGCCCCAGCAGACTACTGAAGTCTCCCTCAAACACCCACCAAGGACCAGCCTTCCTAGGACACCAAATTGGGTTCATAAAAGCACAGGTTTAAGATTTTATTCCAGCTCAGATAATAAGCTTTTTATCTGATGAATAAAACAAATAATTGATCTTTTGTTACATAAACAATCCATTATTGATTAAATAAAAGTAAATAAATACAAAACTCATAGAACACACTGTCCAGATGAAGAAAATAATAAAACTCCCCTTGGGGTTAGGAGCAGAAATAGAAACTGGAAAAATTTCATTGTTATTTGAGGATATCATCTTAAACAGATCAAGCTCTCTTAAAGATTATAATCTTCTCCAGCACAATTTAGTTTATTCTACTGTTTTTTACTAATCACACTTTTCTCTTATTAGTAGATTGCTTAGACCTCGGTTTTGTTCATTCTTTTGCTTTTCTCCTATCCTAATATCTAGTCACAGAAACAAGTGCTTCATTGAAATTTATTACCTACTGGGTTTTGCCATGTTGGAGAATTTTTGCCATCTTCCTGTTTCTTCTGTTTCGAGCGATCTTCTGAAACTTTTTCTCCCAAAAAACCATAGTTCCAGCATTTCATGGCCTTTTCTTGGTTGCAAAATAACCTTACTGAACTTCTGCTTCTGGGGAGATGGAATAGACATACATTTCCCTATTTCTGCCACTAAGTACAGCTAAAAACCCTGGACATTGTATATAAAGCATGACTGAAGAAGAAGAAGACAGACCAGCTGTCACAACTGGGAGCCCATGCCTCATCATGGATCATCAGGGTGCTGGTTCCTAGGTTTTCTTTTTTCCTCATAAAACTGACTTGGGGCAGAAAAAGGCACAGACAAAAATAATACCTTAAAAAGACTGCTGTCTTTGGCTAAAGGATAAGAAGTGACATAGCTTCCAAGACAAAAAATTTTAGGCAAATAAACGCTCTACTCTTAGCCAAACATCATTAGAAAACTTGGCTCCACTCATGCCAGCAAAAACCAGTGGGAAACGTAGACTTCATGTCCCTCTGGAAGGAAAGAGGCAACCCCAAACTCCCCATCACCTCTTCATCTGCTAGAGTGGCATAAGTAAAAGGGAATTAAAAGGAAAGCTTAAGCAAGATTCAATTTCTCACACTATCAAACTCATGTTTCCAACTTTTAATCACAAATCAGTCATACCAACCACCAGGAAGATTTCAAACTAAGTCAAAAAGACAAACAATAGATCTCAACATCATGATGACAGAAATGTTAAAATTCTCTGACAAATATTTGAAGGCAGTCATAATAAAATGCTTTGGTGAGCAATTACAAATATGCTGAAATATGAAAAAACTGAAAGTTTCAGCAAATAAAGAAAAGATAAAAAAGAACCAAAAGGAAAATTTAGAACTAAAAAATACAATAACCATAATATACATAAATAAATAAAATAAAGGACTCAACAGCAAAATAGAGGGAAAAGAATAAAGAATCAGTGGATTGGAAGACAAAAGAACAGAAATGGTCCACTCTGAGAAATAGAACGAAGACTTTAAAAAAATGAACAGTATCAAGGATCTGTGGGACTATAACACAATAAAACAAAACAAAACAAAATCCCATAAATTTAGAGATTAAAGAAGCCAATCAAATCCAAAGTAGTATAAACTCAACTAAATCTACATCAAGACAAATTATAGTTAAACACCTGCATTTGAAAGGTATCTTGAAGGAGTGAGAGAGAAATGAAACCTTTTCTATAAGCAGAAAAAAGACAATGGATTTCTCATAAGAAACAATGGGTTCCCCTCCCTCAAGGAAGTGGTATAATGTTTTTCAAGTGTTGGGGGAAAAAAGACAAATCTGTAAGATCCGAATCATGTATCCTCTATGTGAATCCTACGTATCAATTCATCCTATATGTAAATGAAGAGAAAATGAAGACATTCTTAGAAGAAACATTAACATTATATAAGGATGATTTCCATGTCCGATCATTTTCTAATGATCGGACATGGAAATATGCTAATTTGTTGCAATCACATGTACCCTAAAAGAATGGCTAAAGGAAATCCTCTAAACAGGAAGGAAGCTATAAAGGAAGAATTTTGGAATATCGGGAAGGAAGGAAGAACACAGAAAAAAAATGTGGGTAAATAAGATAACTGTCCTGCTGTTGAGTTTCTAAATTATGTTTAACAATTTAAGCAAAACATAGAAGAATAATGTGGTTCTAAATGGATAAAGAGAGAATATTTAAGACAATCATATAAGCCAGTGATGAAAGGAGTATGTAGGGTTTCTAAACTTCATTTGAACTAGAAAATTGACAATACCAGTAGATTCTTATAATGTGTGCATGTATAATGTAATACCTAGAGCAATCACTGTAAATGTTGTATCAGGAGATAAACTAAAAAACACAATATTATATAAAAATGAGATCTCAAACATGTTTAAATAAACCACAGAGAAGCAGGAAAAAAAACAGGGAAAGAAACTGACAATACAAATAGAAAGTAATAATAATAAAATGGTAGACTTAAGCTCTAGCATGCCAGTAATTATAATACATTAAATATAATTACCTTGAATAGATGAGTTAAAAGACAGAAATAAATGGAATGGATTAATAACATTCCTCAATTACATGCTATCTATAAGGAGCTGTCTATACTTTAAATAGACTTGTTGAAAATAAAAAAATAGAATAATTTATATCATGCAAACAATAAAGAAAGCAGTAATGCCTAAATCAATATCATATAAAACAAATGCCTAAATCAATATCATATAAAACAGACTGTGGAGAAAAGAAAATGATCGGACATGGAAATCATCCTTATATAATGTTAAAAAATCAACACATCAGTAAAACATAATAAAATATAGCAATCTGAAATTCACATGTACCCAACAACAGAGTTGCAAAATATGTGCAGCAAAACCTGATAGAACTACAAGGAGAAGTTCACCATTACTTCAAAAACCTCTCAACAATTGATGAAACTCAGGCAATCAGCAAGGGTATAGAAGAACTTGATAGCATCATTATTTTAGTCCATATTATGCTGTTATATCAAAACTCCACAATCTGGATAATTTATAAAGAAAATAAACTTATTTTTTTTACAATTCTGGAGGCTGGGACATCCAAGACCAATGGACCGGTATTTTGCAAAGACCCTCTTACTGTATCATCACATGGTGGAAAAGCAAAGAAACGAAAGGGTATTTAATCCTTCACGGTCCAATCACCTTCCAAAGGTTCCACTGCTATAATAACAACCACATTTTAATATGAATTTTAGAGGGAACAAACATTTAAACCATAGAAATCATTAATCAGTAGATGCTAATCCACATTTATAGAATACTCCATGCAACAACCACAGAATATACATTTTCAAGTGCCTACAAAATATATAGCAAAAAATTGATATTCTAGGCCATAAAACAAACCTAAGGACAATGAAAAAGATTGAAATCAGATAGAATACGTTCTCTAACCACAACGGGATCAAATAAGACATTGTAACAGAATAATAAGAGGAAAATCTCAATATACTTATAAACTAAACAACATAATTCTAAATAATCTATAAGTAAAAAATGAAGTCTCAAGGGAAATAAAAATGCACAGAGTTGAATGAAAATGAAAATATAACATAACAAAATTTATGAAATGTCACTAAAGCGTGGGGAGAGGGAAAATTATAGCACTAAATGGGTACAGTAAAAAAGATTAAAGGTTTCAAATCAATAATTTAAGATTTCACTTCAAGAATTGAAACAGAAAGTGTAACATAAACCCAAAGCAAGAAGAAGGAAGAAAATAATAAATGTAAAAGCAGAAATCAATAAAATAAAACATAAGAAAAAATAGAGACCGTATATGAAACAACTAAATAGTTGAAAAGATCAATAAAATAAAATTAAAAGCAAGACTGAAAAAATAAAAAGAGATAAAATAACTTGCCAATATTAGTAATTAAGAAGAAGATATCACTATAGACCCTACAGATAGTGAATGGTCAGTAAGTGAATAACTCTACACATATAAATTTCATAAGTTAGATGAAATGGACCAATTCTTTAAAAATCACAAACTACCACTAACAAAATATGAAATAGATAATTTGAATAGTCTTATACTTTTAAGAAAATTGAATCAGTAATTTTAAAACTCCTCCCACACCAAATAAATAGCTCATACAGTTCTAAATAATTGTATATAAGCTATGTTAAGAATTAACACCAATATCCAAGCTGTTCCCCAAATAGAAAAGATAAAAACACTTTCTAATTAATTTATGAATCTAATAGTATGTTGATAAAAAAAACTGGATAGAGTATACCAAAAAGAAAACTACAGACTGGCATTTCTCTTAAATAGATGCATAATAAAGTATTAGCAAATAGAATTTAACAATATATAAAAATATCTGTACATCATGATCAAGCAGATTTTGTTCTCCCTAGAATCCCTTTCAAGTATAGTTTAATATTTTAAAAAATCAATATATAAAAATAATTGTATATTATGACCACATGGATATTTTTCAAGAATTCAAAGCCAGTTTAATATTCAATAATAAATTAAGGTGCTCTTCCACTTACAGTGATGTTCTGTTCCAATAACATTTTGAGTTGAAAGCATATAAGTTAAAAATGTACTTATACCCTTACCCTACTGAGCATGATAGCTTAGCACAGCCTAACTTAAATGTACTCAAAACACAATAGCCTACAGTTGTACAAAATCATCTAACCCAAACCTATTTTATAATAATATATTGAATATCTAATATAATTTACTGAATATGCTACTGAAAGTAAAAAACAGAATGGTTATATGGGTAACTCACAGTACGGTTTCTACTGAATACATGCTGATGTTGCACCATTGTCAGGTTGAAAAAAATCGAAATTGATCCGTCCTAAGAAAGGGATTATCTGTATTATAATTGACCATATTAACAAATTAAAGAAAAAAATCCCCTGATTGCATCAATGTAGAAAAAATATTGTCAAAATTTAACCTTATTAGGGGAAAAAAAGAAAGAAAAAAGAAAACTTTAAGAAAATAGTAATAGGAAAGAAATTTTCTTGTCTTTACAGAGAACATCCACAAAACTATAGCTTACATTATACTCAATGGTGTGAATGCTTTCCCCCCAGGATTTGGAAGAAGGAACTGTGTCTATTTTCTCATCATTCTTAGTAAACACAGTGCCAGAAGTTTTAGCCAGTGCAATAAGATAAGGAAAAAAAAAAAAAAAAAGACAGAATGAAAAGAAAGAAATAAAACTGTCCTTATTTGTAAATGAGAGACTCACAAAATCTTAAAGAATCTATAAAATACACCTAGAACTAATAATAGACATTGCCTCAGCAATGTCTCAGGATAAAAGATAAACATACAAAAATTAGCTATATTTCCATACTCTAGAAAATAACATGTGGACACATAATACCATTCACAATAGCTTAAGAAATGAAATACTAAGGCATAAATCTAACGAAGCACGTATAGGACCCTTACTACAAAATACTGATCAAAAAAATCAAAGGTTTAAATAAATGAAGAGAAATACCATCATAGATTCAAGTCACAGGCTAAATTATAGATTCAATCATAGATTTAAAGACTTAATGAGGAGGTCAATTCTGAAATTGATCTATAAGTTGAACACAATTCCTTTCAAATTCTCTGCAAGATTTTTTGTGGATTTAGATAACATTATTCTATCATTTATGTAGAAAGATGAAAAGGCTAGCATAGCTAAAACAACTTTTAAAAAGCAAAATAACTCAGGGGGAGTTAGTCTACCCAATTTCAAGAATTGTTATACAACTACAGATACACTGTGTGGTAGTGCTGGAGGAACACACATGTAGATCCATAGCATAGGGGAGAGATTCCTGAAATAGACCCATACAAATATGCCCAACTTATGCTTGACAAATTTTCAAAAGGAATTCAATGGAGGAAAAAATATCATCTTCAAAAAACTGGTTCTGAAGTGTCTGAACATCTGTAAGTAACACATGAATCTTCACTTAATTCTCATACCTTATACAAAACTTAAAATAGTTCACAAACATAAAACTACAAAACTCTCAGGAAAGAAGGAAAGAAAAGTCTTTGGGTTCTAAAGTGAGGTAACTACATCAAAAGCATGACCCAAGAGGAAAATTTGATACTTTGCACTTCATCAAAATTAAAAACATTTTCTCTGGAAAAGACACTGGTAGGAGAATGAAACAAGCTCTGTTGTGGAAGAAAATATGTGTTAATTATATAACTGACAAAAGGTTAGTATGGACACGTAAATAACTCTCAAAACTCAACAGTTAAAAAAATTCAGTTAGAAAATAGGCAAAAGGTAAAAAGGGACATTTTATCAAAGAATATAAACAGATGGCAAATAAGCATATGAAAAAAGTTTGACATCATTAGCCTTTACAGAAATGTATATTAAAATCACAATGAGATATTTTTACACAATTGACAGAATGGATAAAATAATATATAATGACACCAAATGTGGGTGAGGATGTGGAGAAACCAGATCATGCATACGTGATTGATGAGAAAGTAAAATGATACTGCTGCTCTGGAAAAGTGTGGCATTTCTCAAAAAAATTAAATATGCAAATACCATTTAACCAATAAATTACACTTCTAGGCAATTATCCTGGAGAAATAAAATGTGTATGTTTGTGCGTGTGTGTGTGTGTGTGTGTGTGTGTGCATCCATTTCTTTGGAGAATCTCTTAGTAATAAATTCCCCTTTCCCCAGGCTTGACCTAAAGGATGCAAAACCTATATCTCCCAGAGATATAGGTCCCCTGGAGAAGAATGTAGAAAAGAAAAAAATAGTAGGATGGTCACGAGAAGATACACACCACCTCTTCCATACTAAGGTGCACCCCAGTAGCAGGCAGGAAGATGGGCATGGAGGTGGAGATTCATCCCTGGTAGGGGAGACTGGATACTCTAATTGAGTCCATTGAGACTGTGCGTCACTTAACTGGAGTCTAGGATTGTCTGTTAAGTGAGAACAAAGTGAGAGGTCATGGGGCTGTCCAGATTTTCATCCAGGGACACGAAAGATGAAAATAAAATTGGTTTTGATTACATCCTCAAGTAGTGTTTGTTCAGCATTCCAGCTACCATTAAAAAAGCCCTTTCCCAGCTTTTCTAGGCTTTACCACCAGTACCACCAGTACCACCAGTGATACTTTAAAAAGACCAGCTTCTACCCAACAACCATTGCTTAAATCTCCAGCAACCCTTTCTTATAGCACAGGTCACAAGGTGCACTGGCTCTTACTAAGTATCACATTGCCTGTTTTGTGAGTAGCAGCACACTGTCCTCAGAGCACTGTGGAACCAAAGCCAGGGCGAAGTGGGGTGTCAGCAGCCTCCCTGGCATGACACCACTCTGTGGATCTATGACTCCAGAGGACTACTCCAGTCCTCCCACATCTCAGCCCTCTCTGCAACACTCCAGTGCACATAGGGTCCTTCAGCTGAATGTAATAGCTTTATCACTGTGGCTTCAGGCTGGAAAACATACTTAGGGCAACTGTCACCAACCCATGTTCACAGCTGACTGGTAGTTAAGTGATGCTTGTGTTGGTCACTTCCACTGTGATCGCCTCTCATGGACACTGTACGCAAGTTCTTGAACCGAGAAGTGAAGAGTATGAGGCTACCCAGACCAGCACTGAAATCTGGGTTCAATCACTCACAGACCATCTTCAGTGCTCCTGCAGATGGTTCAATTCCAGCCTCAATTTCCCCAGATTTAAAACTGGAGGTGAAACAATACCCCCTCAACTATGCCCTTGTAAGAGCTAAGTGAAGTGATGTGTGCCTGGCCATAGGGTGGCTTCCAACAGCTGTTTCACTTCATAAAATGTCATGTGCAAGCACCCTAGCTGTGCCACCAAGATCATAGAACACAAGACCATGGGCATCTCTCCAGGGACCCTAACCCTGAGGACAGTGGGCTGTGATATGTCTTCTCTCCTTTCTCCCCCTCACATTTCCCTAAGTGCTCTGGGCCAGGCTTGGAAACCAGGATATCTTCTCCTGACGAAGGTGAAAGTGTCTGCTCCTTGCTCCCAGGAGATGAGACTCTACCCTGACTGGGTTCCTTGAATAGGACCATGCCAAGAGGAATCTCGTTATGCTCCTGCACTCTGCCTCCCTCCACCCACTAATGAGGCACTTGACACTCACAGATAATTGTCAGAAAAGAGGAAACCTGGGTCCCAAGTCATGTCCCAATTTCTATAATTCACCATGAGCCTGTTTCCAACTACGTGAGTAGCATTTTTCATCATGATTATAGTAGGAAGATTCCAAAAAGTCCCTGATACCTGAGGTTTTCACACTTTGTGTAATTTTCTCTCTTTGAATGAGAGCAGGACCCAGTGACTTGTTTCATGCAAAGACAATATGGTAAACGTCGTAAGATGTCACATCTATGATGAGTGTACAAAGATATTCTGAGCTCTGGCTTGTTCGTCCTCCTTATTCTTTGCTTGTAACTCTGTAGGAATTTAACTGCCTTACTGTGAGCTGAGTGGCCCTGTGGAAAGACCCCCTGGCATGGGACACAAAGCTCTGGCCAACAGCCAGTGGAGATCTGAAGCCCTCCACTCAACATGTGCAAAGAATGGAATCCTATCCTTAGCTATGAAAGTGATCTTAGAGGCAGACCTACCCTCTTCCTCAAGTCTTGGAATAAGGGCACACCCACCAACACCTGAAATCCAGCTTTAAGACCCAGAGCCGAACCACCCAGGCAAGCCATACCGAATTTCTGCCCCGCAGAAACTGAAATCCTAAAGTTTTGTTGTTCTAAGCCACTAAGATTTATTATGTGGCAATAGATAACTAACATCTCTGAGTAGGCCTTAAACCTTCAAAACCTTCTTAGGTGAATCCTTAAGTTTCACTGAAATACTCCCATTAACACAAAGAGGGCATGAGAATTTGGCATGGAATTACTAACACTTACGTACTCATCATAAGTAAATGTCCTACATTAGACCTAAATGATAAAACAATCACTGTTTGCATTTCATGCACAGCCCATGAGCCATTCTACTTCTTTCTTAACCTACTTTTCTTCTTTTTATTTTTTTTTAAATGGGTTAGGCTTTTGTAAAAAGTATTGAGTGGCAGCCTCTCACATATTGCCAGCTGTCGATAAATGTGAATGTGAAGTGTGTGCACCTCCAGGACTCTGTAGGCCCTGGTGAGTCACTCCCTTGCCTCCCTCTGAAACCTGGGGGGGTGACCATCCAGGGATAATTGACTGGGGGCAGAGGGAGGCTATGTCTTTGCTGTTGGCCAAGAAGAGTCATGGCACCCCAAGAAGAGTCATGGCTTTTCTTTCATTGTATTTCCCTTTTTGCACTATAATGTACCTTTCTCATGAGCTTTTATTCCATTGTTTACTGTCATTTCTGTCACTTCCTCCTTGTTGTTACAGCACAAACTGAAAATGTTCCAGTCACCAGGCTCTCCTTTGTGTCTCCTGCCTCCTGGGGGTCCACACCTAACAGACTCTCTCTAAATGATTAATTTTCTGTTTTCAATCACAAAGGAGGACAGGAAGAGAGTGCTTAGTCACCTGTAAACCAGTTTCAAAAGATTATTTTCACAGATGTTTTATTTCTTTTATCATTTTTTCAAATGTAGTAAAATGCACATAAAATAAAATTTATCTTTTTAACAATTTAAGTGTATAGCTCAGTGACAGTAAGTACATTCACGATGTTGTACAACCATTGCCACTATCTGTTTCCAGAACTTTTTGTCACCCTAAACTGAAACTCTGCTTCCATTAAACATTGACTTCCCATTCTTCCTCCTTATAGCTCCCCCAAATTACCACTGTACTATATAAATCTGAGTTTGACTCCTCTGGGGACCTCACCCAGTGGAGTCATACAGTGTTTGTCTTGTTTTATGTGATATAACTTCCTTCCATTTTAAGGCCAAACAATATTCCAGTATGTGGATAGATAGACCACTATTGTGTATCCATTTATTAGTTGATGGACACTTGGGTTACTATCACATTCAGCTATTACACATAATACGGTTATGAATACCAGTTATTTTCACAGACATCTTAAACAAAAATAAAATATGTTTTAGGTCCATCCACCATTCCAATGACACAAAGTCCCCCTCTAATACTCAAAGCTGACTGAAGAAGAATAACAAAATGGAAGACACTGGGAGAGGGATGTGATTTGATATTTCTCTTCTTCTTTCTCCCCCTTGTCTTCCTTTTCATATGTCATACACACTCCAAGACACTAAGCTCTGTGCCAGGGCACATAACATGCTGTGCCATCAGGAGAGCACTCCTTACACACACACAAACAGACACCATGGGCTGACAGGTGCCAGGCGGCCAAGCTGAGGTCAGGAGAGACTGATCAGTAACCACCATATCTGTGGATGTGTGGCCCAGGACTTGGACAGGAAATGAAGTCAAGACCTCCATGGATTTAGAGTCAAGATGGAAAATGAGAAGGTGGCATTAGCATGATGCAATGTAGTCCACATGGCCAAAACACCAAGGTGGATGGAGAGAAGAGGGAAGGTGAGCCCAATGAGGAAGGGAGATTTGTGTGCATCAAGAAGGCCCCTGAGCATCTTGTAAAACTAGCCCACTTAAACAACAATTAAGTCATTAAAAACATTTTTTTTACTTTATTGCAAATTATATCGCAAATTATATTGAAGTAAAAATTATATATTGCAATTATATATTGCGAATTATATTGTAAATTTTATTGTAAATTATACTGTAAAAATTATATATTGCAAATTATATTGAAGTAAAAATTAAAGCCCTTGAGACAATAGAGAAGCAGTGAAGACATCATAGCCCAGTTAAGTATTAAAAGCCATCCTAATGTGACACACAACAGGCCATCATTATCATCACATCATGTGACATGTAGTAGTTCCCTGGAGTACTGGATCCTGGAACTTAAAGAGAAAAGTACAAAAAAAGAGATAAAATTTAAATAAAATACATAACTGAATTAATAGTAATGCGCTAATGTCAATGTCTTAGCTTTGATAAAGTCAGCACAATAATGTAAGATACTAATGGTGGAGGAAATTCCACAAAGGATATATGAAAACTCTCTAATATCTTTGTAACTTGTTTGTTAAACCTGAAGTTACCGTATATACTCGAGTATAAGCCGAGTTTTTTCGGCACAAAATTTGTGCCGGAAAAACCCGAACTCAGCACAAATTTGGTGTCGAAAAAACTCGGCTTATACTCGAGTATATACGGTATTCCAAAGCAAAATTTGTTAAGAAAACTGAAGGCTTAAGACTCTGCAATCTGACCCTTTAATCATGACATTTTTCCCTATCTTCCTACATTTGGTTTTAATTACTGTACATATTTATTTTTATATATGTGAAGAAAGAAGCATTATAATCAACTGTTTTACCTAACATTATAGGTGCTTATGTTTTACAATTTTTATTTCTCTTCCTGGATATCTCTAATACCATCATGGAACCAGTGTTGAGGGCCTGGCCTGTGTCTTACACACATCCAGCATGGATGGACCCTCACACAAATGGGCACACAAAAATACCAGACAACAAACATCTTTGTTGAGTTCTACAAAAAAAAAAAAAGGGGGGGGGGGGAAGAGTCATGATGTTCCACATCTGTATAACTTCTTTCTTTACTTCAGAATGTGGACATCCTAATATATGGCCTGACAGTTAAGTTCACAAACTCATCTTAGAAAAAGTGACACATCCTTCACTGGTGAGTATTTCTATGGGTACTTTCAAAGTACTCCCCTTGGGAAGCTATGCATCAACATCAGCACCTTGTCCACCCTTCAAAGTAATTTGGGAATTCTTCTTCTGGAATGACCATCATATTGTTGTTATATTACCCTTGGTGTTCTGAATGTAATCAAAATGTCTTCCTTCCAATATTTCCTTGAAATGGCAGTGGGGGCCAAATCAGGTGAATAGGGAGGGTGCTCCAATATAGTTATTTGTTTAATGGCTAAAATCTCCCTCATAGACAGTGCTGTGTGAGCTGGTGCATTGACATGATGCAAGAGCCATACCTTACTCATGCCAAGATTTTCAGTTAAGATTTTCCTGTTTCTCTATCAGCATTTACTTGGTCTGCTGTGCTTCTCATAGTCAGCCAATTATTTTGATAGATAATTTGATGAATTTTTGGAATGTTTTTGTCTGTTCTGCTCATAACTGGGTTCCCTGACCTCTCTTCATCAATGACACTTTCTCTGTGCCTCAGAAAAATGTTCATACACTGTGGTTTTCTTCATGGCATTATTCCCATAAACTTGGACTAACATGTCCCTGATTTCACTTCCACTGTTGCCAAGTTTAAAAAGAAACTTAATGTTTGTTTGTTGCTTTAATTCAAACTTCAGCATTCTCATGATGGCACACAAAAACACACAACAATAATGCACACCACTCAGCAAGACACCACTGCACATTGACACAAAAACAGCTGTGAGATACTGATACACCAAGGTTATGAAATTCTACTGAGTTGTTTATATAGTGCAGCCAACTTAAGTGGCAAGTTCACAAACTAAATTGTCAGACTTTATAATTCAATATGCATGGATATAACTCGACATGCTCAAAATCTAAATAATATTCCATATTAGGTATGTAGCTATTTTATTTAACTTTTCCGTATTGGCAGACTTGCAGTTTTTGCTGGAATACATGTCATTATTCCCCTGCTGTGTGTACATGACTCAACTTCTGCAAACTAGAAGAGTGGAAATGAGGTGGATGCATGTCTGCATGTGTGTGTACATGTGTGCATGTAAAATAAAATAAACAGCAATGTTTGACATGCTCTGTCCTTTCAGTCTCACCAAGAATGAATTTTATTGATAAGACTTTTTCCAATATGATGGAGAAAAATTGGTACAATTTCTTACTCTAATTTTCTTTTCCATGCCTCCATGTAAGGTGGCATTTTTAAAAGCATGTTCATCAATCATTTGCATTTACTCTTCTGTGAATTGTCTATAAATATGCTTTGCCCATTTTTTTCTGTAAGTTGTTTCACTTTTATTATGAGTTTGTAAAAGTTCTTGGTATGTTGTCCATATTAACCCTTATAGCCTGAACAATGTTTCTCCAGGTAATTTTGCCTTAGCCTTTGTTTGGACTTATCTTTTGCAAATTATAAGAAATCCTATAGTCAGATATGTGTAACTCTTATCAAATGAACTGGGAAGGAAGGAAGAATTAGGAAGTAGACTTTTTTCCCCCCTATACAGAGCATGTCAAACATTTCTCCCTCCTCTGGTTCCAGAGGGCAACTTCGGCACTACCAGAACCAACTGTCATATTCATCACAGGTAGCATTCCCCATCTGGTGATTAAATATTGAATGTTCAGCCCAATCTAAACCAAAGTTTCTATCTCTTGTCCAAGATCAGGCTCCTTACTATTCTCCCCTTGGCTGTACCCATGCTGCTTAGATCTCCAGGGTGGTGTTGGTGGGGACAGTGAAGAGAGTGATGACTTATTTCCCTGGGGATGTTTTAGGTGGACCTTAGTACCACTGGGTGGCAGATGCCCACACCACTCTTCTTCTTTTCTAATTGTTATAAAATATACATAACATAAAATCGACCACCAAGTGCACAGCTAAATGGACTTTTGTGCACACGTATTTTGTATTTTGTGTGGATGTCACCACAATCCATCTCCAGAGCTTTTTCATCTTCCCAAACTGAAACTCCATACCTATTAAAAAAAAAAACTTCTCTTCTTCCCACCACCCCTGGAGATCAAAATTCTACTTTTTGTCTCCATGAGCTGTGGAACTCTCTTTCCTCCTGGGACTCCTATGGGTTCTCAGAAGATGGTATCTACATCCTAGCAGAGTCAGGCACCACCTATCCTAAGCCCTGCTACTGGCAAGACCCAGGTGGCCTCCATGGTCCATGCTTTAAAATGTCCATCTGCCCTCGAGACACAAGCTGGTTGTGCTATCCCACTCTGCCCTTACAGAAACCTCCAGGCAGTTTCTGATACTGTTCTGAGTCAGGTAACAGCTCCAGGGCACAATGGATGGGTTTTCAGGTCAACTCACCTTCATTTGGCATTTGCTGGGAGAACATGCCCATCCCCCTGGG
Organism: Loris lydekkerianus; assembly: GCA_963574355.1. Classification (NCBI taxonomy): domain Eukaryota; kingdom Metazoa; phylum Chordata; class Mammalia; order Primates; family Lorisidae; genus Loris; species Loris lydekkerianus. The sequence continues at coordinate 34,258 of CAUYPK010142715.1, forward strand.
GACAGGTGAGAGGCAAAGAGCCTTCTGGAGCTTCTTCATAGAACCTCCCTTGCACCCTCCTCACCAACATCTTTTAGGTCCCAGGAGGCAGAGGGACTTGGAGTCTGCCCCTTGACTCCACTGCCCAGTAGGTGTGGGGGCCCTTTGTTCTCAGAAGAGCCTCTGAAACTCCCTGCAACATACGCTGTGCACGTACCATGCTTTATGAGTGCAAGGCAAGATTTTGACCAAGATTGCCTCCTGGAACACACTCTCCTCAGACCCCCGCCCTCTGAACTCTTTTTCAACTAGGCCCGACTCTTGCACTTTGATGTCTATGTCTGCACTGTCCAGTTTGAGCAAGCATCCTACTGAGTTGGTTTAGCCAGACGCCCCACCCTTGATATCTAATCACTCTCAATATCTGATTAGGATACTCAGCCTCATCCCCCCAGGTGATGTCTGGCCACCCCGCCTGTCTTTAGCAGGAATCCCATGAGGTCAGATTAGCCAAATCCCCCTCAACCTTGATGTTTCCTTTCTGTTATTTTCAGTTCGCTGACTCCGACCTGCTCCTCTGCTATAAATCCCTACTTGTCCTTGCTGTATCTGGTCTTGAGCCTAGTCTCTCTTCCACTGCAGGACCCCATTGCTAGGGTCCCCACACCTATCATGATGGTCCTGATATGTCTGCACTGTCCTTTAAAAAAGGAATGAATACTTATTCCAGATCTCTCTTCCTTTGCACCATCTAGGTCTGGTGGCAGGGCTGAGTGGGTGACTTGGAGCAGCAGGGAGGGCCAGCAGGACCTAGCCAAAAGATTGTTGCAATAACCCAAGGCTCTCGGGAATGGTGCTGCCATATTCCAGAAAACCATTATTTACTTTATAAGTTTTAACTATACTTCCTTCAGAATGACTCCTGAATTTAAGAATCAACCTAGCAGTCTTGGAAAGTGCTAGTTATGAGGACATGATAGCTCCTGCCTGCCCTGAGGGAGGTGACTGAACAAAAAATAGGAGATAGATAAACAGGGCACAATGGGGCTTTCCTGACTCCAGCCCCATGCTGGGAGCGCCTTTGCTGCAGGGGAGTCACAGGGGCAAAGTTCTAGAACCAAGTCCTCCTTCCTGGCGGCATTTCCAAAGCCTGGCCGCTCTGTTGTTGCATGGCTCTGGAAACTGACCAGACCCAGTTCCTTTAAAGCACCCGGAGGGCCAAGTAGGGTATGTTAAAGCTCATGTATTAACTGGAAGAGGCATGTGAGCCTCAGCGCCCTCCACTGACTGGGTCAGCCATCTGCTGGAGGCCTTACTGTGCTGGCACCTAGACCCCCACCTGTCCCCACCACATCTTCACCTAAGACACCACCAGTCCACTGAGAAGTTCAGCAGGTGCTCAGTGGCCCTTGCAAGATTTTAAAAGATACCAAAACATCACAATGTACCCCATAAATATGTACAATTATTGTATGTTCATTAAAAACAATAAAATTTAAAAAATTAAAAACTAAGAAAAAGGAACTTTATACAGGGCGACGCCTATGTCTCAACGGAGTAGGGCACCGGCCCCATATGCCAGAGGTGGCCAGTTCAAACCCAGCCCCGGCCAAAAACTGCAAATAAATAAATAAATAAATAAAGAACTTTATAAAGTTATGCCTTGGACATATTGCGGGTTTGGTTCCAGACTACCACAATAAAGTGAGTCACATGAAAAGAAATAATAATTCCAAAATTCACACTTGCAGCTATCCTTAACTTTATGTGAGAGCATAAGACACTGTGTGTATATATCTGCATCTGCGTTTGTGTGTACCCATAGTCCCCATCCACCTGTCTGTCATCTATCTAAAAACGGCTGATTTTTATACTACTAACTGACACAAAGCAAACTCTTCTTTTCTTATAGAATTTGGCATAAAATGTCCTAGTATACCAATCCCTACCAGGATCTCACCTCTCCAATTTTACTAGCCACACAAAATAGATTTTATGAAATTTAGTCACATTTTCTATATTTTAGTGATGACGCCCCAGGTGGCCAGATTAAATATGTCTCCCACTGCGGTGAGCGTGCTCAGGTTTTATTTACATGTATCAAGCATCACAAAAACAAAAGGAAAAACGTGGAGACAGGATTTGTGAATTGTTAAAGCACTTATTTTGATCTCTTTTTGAATGGGAAGTGGAGCATGGAGATGCTGTCTGGGCCCCTATCTCAGTTATCACAATACCTGGACTTGGACCCTGTCTTGGACACACTTTCCGGCCTCCAGAGTCCTTTTGAGCACCCACTGCTTTCGCCCTCTTACGTTGCCCATGAGTGTTGCTTCTTCCTGCATCTCAGATGTCACCTCCACCATTAATCTCACAGTGTGTGAAAAGCTCCAACACGATAGCAAATGGGCTGTGAAAATTCCATCCACCTGGTTCCAGTGGGAATTCTAGGAAAACAGCAGAGGAAGGAAGAGCAGGCCAGGACCAAGATTCACAGAGTCGGGCTTATGTGTAAAGACTTTGAGGGAAAGGGGAGGGCTGGGTCCAGCCTTCCCCAGGGGCGGACAGAGTATTTTCTAAGTGGCCTGAGGAATACATGGGCCATCTGAGCCATTAGGCCCTGGCAGCAAGCAGGGAGGAAATGAGAAAAGATTCCAGTCTGCCCCGTTCCTTGGAATAACTCAGCTTCCTAAGGGATAAAAGGATTTTCTGAATCACAGCGGCAAACACATGAATATAGAACTCCCGCCTTGAAAGCTTACAGGAGGGGAAGAGCACTTTCAGAACACAGCAAAGTGGCTCTGAATTTTTAATGTCCCCCAAGGATCAGCAGTGCACATGGAGCCTGCTTCTTTGCAAGGGCCTGAGGACCCTGCTGCTCCATCGCCAATTAAAATGCACAGAGCTCAGGCTCCATGGGCATTAGCTAAAGGTTAGTGCACGTAGCTCCCTGTGGGCAGCCCAGAGAGGAGGCAGGTGGTGGAGCTGGCAGTCACAGCCACAGCCACAGTGGAGGGGCTCCTGATGCCTGCACAGGTGACCAGGTGATAAGCCAGGGCACAGGGGGACAGTGGGTCTTGGGACACAGCTCCTTCTGCAGCTTCCGGGGATTACCAGAGCTCTAGAAAGGTTGTTTGAGGGCTGGGACCAATGTCAATTTATAGTTGACATTTCTCATTCTCTCATATTTCTAAAAGACACCCCAGGCAATCATTATATATGAAAATCCCATCATTTGCTGACAGTTTACTGATTTTCAGTTATTCATCTGCCGCCACAAAAAACCTCTGAAAATGTACAGCAATTTTTCCTATGGCTTTTAAAATACTGTCCATTAAAGACTTGTTTCCATACTATTTCAGATTCAGAAATATATACATATATAATCTCTACTCATGGCAATAAACAAAACGAAAAATTTCCAGTTTGGCAGAAGTTACAAAAGGACAGGCTCACTGGCCCCAGCATTGCCACCGAGGACTGGTTGACTTGCACAATATTTCTGTTTTCCTCTAGGAAATTAGGAATAATAGCGCCTGTCTTCTCCCAGGTAAAGCGACACAAGATAGTGATCAACGAAGTGTTTGGAATTCTTTACAAGAAAGGCAAGATCAAATTATGCAGTGCTCTACCTGCCTGCAAGCTGGAGCTTGTAGACCAGCCTCTCCATACGTGGCCATCCACACGATGCAGGAGACGGAAGTATTTATTAGTCCTACTCCAGCATTTGAGATAGACGTCTATTTAAAGAACTTCAAAAAACAAAACAGAAAATTCTTTTGAAAATTGGTTCTGAGATTGAAATAAAACAAACTAGGTGCTATGTGTGTCTGTGTTTTGCACGTGTGTTCATGTGCACATGTTGGTGAAGGCACACACGTGCATGACCAGACAGGAGGGTGCGTGCACTCACAGACAAGAGCACATGTGCACGTGTGCATGTGTCTGGCCATGCATGTGTGTGCCTGAGTGTGAGAATAGTTACATGTCTGCATGACTGGATGTGCGTTCATGCATGTGTGTGTGAGTGTGTGTGTGCACACGTGCATTTTTCTCTAGTGGTGATCACTTCTGGTCTAGTTTTGTGACTGGCACCAAGTCACCTGCTGCAGACCAAGAAATCTCACATGAGAAATAACTACAGTTGATCTCTGTCACTTTCTAAGTGAGCCTTTGTGTTCTTTATTATTAAATTCAGCTTATTATGTCATATGCAAGTGCTTTTTATTACCGATGATGACAACTTAGTTCTGCAAAATACCTGGAGTGCGGACCCTCAGCAGAAGGCTGCCCACACCCCACACTCTCTCCTACAGTTTATGGAGGTGAGCACACTGTGTACTGGATGCCAGAAGCCTCAGCAGGTGGCTGGCTGTTCACAAGTGCTGCCAGCCTGCTGGCTGGGTGGGAGCTCCGGGTCCCGCTCACTCTGCTTCATTCTGGTGTCATAGTCATCGATGGCAAGGCCTAGGCTGATGAGAGCATTCACTCTGGCCATTGTCCTCTCTCTAAAGGCCAAGTGGAAGCACTGGCCTAGAGGCCACTGAACAAGAGGGCTTCTGCCATCACATAACTGTAGGCTCTGGAACAGAGACCTGGTGACAGACTTATGGCACTACAGTGACAGAAATGCTATTTGTGCTTGGGAATCTGGTGTTGCTCCGCATTTCAGGTGTCACACACAGATGTCACAAGGTCAACCCCCATTAAAACCAGCCACAGGGAGGGGAAAGTTTCATTTGAATTTCAAAGCAACTGGATAAGGCTGTGTCTGAAAAGAAAAGACTCGCAAAGGCTATGCTTTACAATGCACAGTTCTCATGGGCGAGTCCAGGAAAATCTTGATCTTCATAATTAAGGAAAGGCATGACAAGTAAGTGTCACTACCTCTCAGAAGGAATTTACTTAAAATGCAAATGTTGGTCTTAGAGGAATAAATGGTCATACCTGACCTTGAGTAACCCACGGGAGTGAAGACTAGAACTGATATGGATGAGAAAACACCAGCAGCAATCTTTATGCAAATACTTGTTTAAAATAAACATGGGCTACTGGCCACACTGTAAGATCTTCAGCTTCAGATGACGATATTTTATTTCAACCTGCTTCTTTCATTTGCCACTTAAATTTGTTGCAAGTTTATATTTTAAAGGCATAAAATGTGATGGAGTGAACAGGTACTTAAGTCTGTGCACCTGGCCCATAAGCCTGCGGGCTTGGATGACCTTGAGAAAATCACTTTACTTCTCTGAGGAGTAGGGTCCCTTTCAGGAAACAAAAACTCTGGTCCCAACGAGTTTTCAGGGTGATCTAATGAGAAAAGGAATGGGAAGATATTATGTGCTGTGAGTATTATTGTCAGGGTAATATTAGGAACTGCATTTCAAACATAGTATACTTAACCCTCACCCTAACTACTAACATGATAGTAAAAACAAACATGCTGAAGGATCTATCTACCTTGCTAGACCTGAATCAAAAAGCAAAACAAAGCCTACACTGGCTCTGAGGTTGACACACTTTCTCTCGAAGCACTGACATGTTGACAACAAACCAGTTCAGTCAATTCACAGAGGAAGAAGTTGAGGCCCCATGTTTCAGTTGATCATGACAAAACAGTAGATTCTCTGTCCATTCTGGACTCTGTTCCCCTGCACACTCTGATTTCACAAAGATAGTAGACTTGAAATCTCTTTTCCAGCTTAAAATGCAGTTTCTGAAACAACCGAAACACCATGGACACTACTGGGTCTTTCCAGCAGTTTAACATTTCCTTGCCCATGTGAGGATCTAGCCCAGGACACAAGTGGGTGGCTGTTGACTCATGTGGTATGAAAAGAGGATTTTCTCTATTCAACTCATTGACAATCTTTTTGTGTGTAAAAAGTTGACAACTGATATATTGGCATTGACAATCGATGTAGCTTCGCAACTTTATATGTTCATAGGCTTTATACACTACTGAGTGGCTGGACCCTATACAGTGGTGTTGGGCCATGTCCTCACTTTAATGATGATTCAACCATGGCCTTAGGAGTAAAGCAAGGCCACAGAAACTGAGGGCTAAGAAGGATCCAGAATCTAGTCCCCAACTTTTAGCCTAGGACTCTGTCCGTGGCTCTGCATCCCATGAGTCTCATACTCGATGCAATTAATGAGCAGCCCATACAAGGTCAGCACCTGAATTTTAAAAGAAATAAAAGAAAACAGAAACCAGAAAAAGCTGGAAGACCTGAGCCATATGAACATAGAGATGAAATGGTGGGATGGCGGGCAGGTGCAAGGCTGACTGTGCGACCTCTGACACTCAGGCACTGCGTGTCCGCAGCACTGGAGGAAGGCAGGGTGGAGAGGTCTGGGGAGGCTTCTCACGCCGTCTGCCAGGGGTCCTGCTGTGCTTATGGCCACACAGGCTTGGGTGGACCAGCAACTTGGAACTCTCCTAAATGGCTTAACAGGTAGCAGGACAATGTCAGTGACCCAGAGAAGAAGATAACACACACTTGAAGTTTCAAATCTGGGTCTCAATGAACAATAGGGAACCCCAGTTGGCCCTGAGGGAGAACCTTCAGGATGGAGAAAAGCAATATGGTATCAGGCAGGCCAACAGTGGCATGATGAGACCAGCAGTCCACGGTCACAAGAGCGGAGCTGGATCTGCCAAAGCCAGAAGGTGAGTTGCAGTGCACAGGCCCTGTTACCCACCCCAAGGATGTCACACATGAGTATCTAAGGCCGTCCTCCTCACTTCTTACTCTGCGGCTCTCACTGGAGCGCCTTGCAGTTTTGTGGGTAAATGAATTAGCAGATTTCTTTGTATGAGTTTGTTTCTGCTTTTCAGATAGAAAAAAATTTCTTTGCTCTTTGGGCCAAAAAAGAACGGGTATCCATCCATCCAAAAGTCAAGCAGTTACATTCCAAATCAAATAATAATAACAATAATAATGTTGATTGACGTTTATAAGAAATTGGAGTTAAGCCCTTTCACAGGGAAGAATAGCTCCTAATCCCCCAGGTTGCTGAAAGTTAGCTTTCTGCTTGTCAAATTAGCTTGAAGCCGGGCATCACTGAAACAAAATATTTTATCTGACTCTGTACACTGCAGGGGGAAGGAGCCCTGGTCCACAGAGCCAGTGTGGGGAGTCAAGGCCTCCTGTGGCATGCTCAGGGCAGGGCAGGCTGGATGAAGCAAGATGGCCTCAGCAACCCCAAACACACTTGCAACCTGAACTACACAAACACTGGCCCACACCATACCAAGAAGGAGATTCTATCTCTTGTGAAAACAGGCGGACAGCCAACCACCCTGCATGCTTCACCTCAGCAAGATTGCGTCCAGTAGGTGGCTAATTGGTGTGTTGTGACTCCTCAGTGGTCCAGCCCACCATAGCAAACCAAGAATTTCAGGGTGTGGGTAACCCAAGGGGAGCGGTGGTCACCTGGAAAGGGAAGAAAGTGCACCATGGACTCCTTCTCACTCCAGAGGAGAGTCACTGGGTTTACTCCTTGGAGTGGTTTTCATTGTTATTAAAATAATAATAATAATAAGCATAAAATTAGAAATAAAGCCCGCAGCGCTGCAGCCATTGCTACAGCACTGTGTAGCAACCAAGCCCTATCTACACCCCAACTCTCATTCAATGTAAATTTCACAAATATTTACTAAGTGTCATGGATACAGAGATAAAAAGATATGATTTCCTTTCCTCAAGCAGCATACAGTCTAATAAGGAGATGGACAAACGGACAATTTCAACACAATGGCAGTGTGTTATAACAAACACACAGGGCAGTGAGAATATGGGGAGGGACCCCTGAGTCTATCCATGGGAAGGCAAGTGGGAATATGGTCTTGGGGTTTGGGGGCCAGGAGGGCCAAGTAGAGGTAATACTGGACGGATTCCATGCCATAGAACAGCTCACACGACGGCCCAGAGGAACCACAGGCCTAGAGTGTCTGAGAACAGGGACACAGAGGTGTCTGGGAGGTAGGGCCATTGAGTGGGGGACTTACACAAGGATTGTGAGCAGGCATGCTTCAACCACACAAGGCACAGTCCTCTGGTTTTGGTGGGTTGGAAAGATCTCAGACAACATCAGAAGCAGAATGTGCCTGAAAGGGAGGTGATTCCAAGCAAACAGGCAGAGGTTCAAACCTCATCTCATCCACAGCAGCTCTTTTTAGACAGAAACAGAACATGAGACGCCTTTGTAATTGTAAAATTTCTAGAAGCCATATTTTTTAAAGTGTAAAAAGCAGCAGTTGCAATTAATTTTTATAATAAAAATGATGATACTATAGCCGAAATAGTATCATTTCAACATGGAATCAAAAAAGTATCAATGAGCTATTTTTCATTTTTTTTCCCATTTAAGTCTTCAAAGCAAACTATGTATTTTACACACACAGCCTATCAGCCTAGCAAGTGGTCAGTGGAGGCTGTTTAGTGGCTATGTGGCCAGTACAGGTCTGGGTCCAGAGTCTCTCGTTAGAGACAGAGATAATACACATTCTTCCACACATTTTTTTCCCAGCCATAATTGCACTAAATCCCACACTTGCTGATATTTCTTTTCCAAAAGGTAGGAAAAAAAGCAACAATTTCCACTGCCGAAAGATACCTACCTAGTCATCCAAACTTTCAACTATAGAACTCAGTTGTGGGAAAAAGTTCTCTTAAAATAAACATGCACTGCATAATTTTCTTTGATTTCCAAAGCTCTAAAGAGAGAGGGTGGCACAGAATGATTTGCATTTTAATAAACATGGCTTCTTGCAAAACAATTCTCAACGTTGTTGATGAGTGCCTCCCAATAACAATAATTACCATCAGAGGTGCAGGCGCCAGCACTCACTAATGACTGTCCTCAGAGGCAGGTCCTGTTTTGATTGACTTAAGGTGAAGCTGTTAAGTAACTGGCATGAGGCCATACAGGGAGGGGGTTCGTTGTTTCCCAGAAGTAAAGGAGCTTACTTCTCTCGTATCAGGCCACGAGAGGGCTGGTGTTAGAAGCAGGACTGCGGCACAGGAATGTGTAGACAAGTTTTCAGAACTTAAAAGCTCAGGAAGAATAGAGCAGTAAGTAGGAACGGCAGCAGCCTCAGGAGGTGTGTGGGCTTGGCCAGATCACCCCAGTCTGGCCCGTGAGGAATAGCTTTACTCTCCTCAGCCAAGGACAGGTCTGTTTGGGGTCAGTTGGATCCTAAATGCTTTTTAGAGTTTGCTCTCAAAGCCCTTGCACAGCTTTGTACCTGGTTTGCAGAATTCCCATCCCAAGCACTTGGTGGCCTTTGGCTCCTTTCCAATGCTCAGTTTTGACAACAGCATGCCAGCATTTGTAAGCACAATATAACCCCACAGGCCGCAGCGGCCTTATAGCAGCTCTGTAGAAGTAACACTTATGAGACAAGCTCCCTCACTTCGGGCTGCCATGTGCTGAGTGTCAAACTAAATGCTTTGTGGGAATGAACCCAGAAAATCTTCTGCACAAACCCATGAAGTGGATATTGTCATTATCCACACCAGGCAGAGAAGGAAACACAGGAAGTTGTGTAAGTTGCTTTGGTAGCTAAGTAACACCTGAGGAAGCCAGGTGAGTCTAGGACAGAGCTTTAAGCTACTCCTTCGCTCAACTGCGGTTAATTTCTTGTGTTGTATGCTTATGAGAAAGACACACACTATGGCAGGCACAATTCTAAAGTGACTTCCAACATTCCCACCCCAGTCTAAGTGAGGGCAGAATCTGTGAGTAAGACAGACCATCACCTCTAGGATCAGATTACCAGTCAGTTGACTTTGGGTTAGTCAAAAGGGATATTATCCAGGTAGGCCTCAGGCCTCACCTGATCCGGTAAGAGCCGTAAAAGGATGAGGCCCTTGCTAAAGGAAAAGAGGTTCTGTGTGTGAGAGAAGCTGCGACAGAGCCGTGGGCACCTCCAGGAGCTGAGGGCAGCCCCTGGCAGTAGCCAGCAAAAGAATGAGCATCTCAGTTCTACAACCTCCAGGCACCGAATTCTGCCCATAGTCCTGAGTACCAAGGAAGACCCTGAACTCCAGAAGCGAATGCAGGCCAGCTGATTTCGTTACTGCAACCTCTGGGGACCCTAAACAGATGATCCAGCCTATTTGTCTACCCCTTACAAACTGTGAGATAATAAATATGTGTTGTTCTAAACCACAAAGAAAAACGAATACACGTAGTTGCCTGCTTCATTTCTATAGGCCCTAATTAGCGATATTACTGATTTTTCAGTAATTAATGCATTTTATTTTTAGAGGAACCCTAGGTTCACAAAAAAATTGAGTGAAAGGTACAGAGATATTCCATATTCCTCCTGCCCTCACACATGCACAGGGTGGTACGGTTACAACTGACAAACTCACATTGACACGTAATTATCACCCAGAATCTATGTCTATTCCAACACTTTGGGTGTTGGACATTCAATGGGTTTGGACAAATGTACAATGACGTGTATCCATCATTGCAGTATCACACACAGTACATGGTTTCACTGCCTACACATTCTCTGTGCACCACCAGGTCTTCCCTTCCTCCCCCAAGGGTAACTATTGATCATTTCACTGTCTTCATAGTTTCTCTTTTCCAGAATCTCATGTAGTTGACATTACATATTAGCCTGGCTTCTTTCACTTAGTAATACGCATTTAATGGTCTTCCCTGGCTTCTCATGGCTTGATAGCTCCTTTCTTTTTAGTGCATAATACTACTCCACTGTATGAGTGCACTACATTTTATCTATCTATTCACCTCCGCTTGCTTCCAAGTTTTGGCAATGATGGATAAAGCTACTGCACCTATCCATGTGTGGGTTTCAGTGGGCGTGGTTTTCCAACTCCTTCAAGTAAACACTAAGGAGCATGACATGAGTATGTTTACTTTTGTGAGAAACTGCTAGCCTGAGTTCCAAAGTGGCCGTACCATTCTGCATTCTCATTAGCAATGAGAGTTCCTATTGTTTCATATCTTCACAAGCATTTAGTGTTTACAGAGGTCTGGATTTGGGCTATTATGATAGAAATATAGAGGTGTTCCTTTGTGGTTTTAATATGAAATTCCTTTATGACAAAAGATGTATGGCATCTTTTCCATATGCTTGTTTACTGTCTGTGTATCTTTTTTAGTGAAGTTTCTGTTCACATCTTTCATCCATTTTTATTTATTTTTTTTGGTTATTATTTTTTTTTTATTAAATCATAGCTGTGTACATTAATGTGATCATGGGGCACCATACAATAGTTTCATAGACCGTTTGACACATTTTCATCACACTGGTTAACATAGCCTTCCTGGCATTTTCTTAGTTATTGTGCCAAGACATTTACATTCCACATTTACTAAGTTTCACATGTACCCTTGTAAGATGCACTGCAGATATAATCCCACCAATCCCCCTCCCTCTGCCCACCTCCCTACTTCCTTCCCTCCCCCCCTTCCCCACATTCTTAGGTTATAACTGGGTCATAGCTTTCATGTAAAAGCTATAAATTAGTTTCATAGTGGAGCTAAGTACATTGGGTACTTTTTCTTCCATTCTTGAGATACTTTACTAAGAAGAATATGTTCCAGCTCCATCCATGTAAACATGAAAGAGGTAAAGTCTCCATCTTTCTTTAAGGCTGCATAATATTCCATGGTGCACATATACCACAATTTAT